>CM071860.1:68980488-69045051 GCA_036759665.1 Gynandropsis gynandra | reverse complement strand
AAAGAGTGTGTGAGTTCTGCACGGATTTTACGCCGGTGGTTTACTGTAAAGCCGATGCAGCAAATCTTTGCCTGTCTTGTGATGCTAAAGTCCATTCAGCTAATGCACTCTCCAGCAGACATCTACGTACACTTCTGTGTGATTCTTGCAGACACCGTCCTTGTACTGTTCGGTGTTTGGACCATTGTATGTTCATCTGTCATGTTTGCAATGGCAACCTTCACGGCGTCTCCTCTCAGCATCAAAGACGTGTTGTGAGCTGTTACACTGGTTGCCCTTCTGCTAAAGATTTTGCTGTCATGTGGGGATTCAAAGTTAATCATGATAATGTTAGGTTGAAGCGTAGTTATGATTCTGTTGTATTCAAGGGGCGGTCCGAGATGTTAGTCTCTTTCGATGGATCTGATGCAGGATCAAGCGGCAAAAAGAAGAAGGTCGGAATTACATAATACTTGAATACATTACTCTTTCAATATCAACAAACTTGCTGTAGCTTCTTGATTTCATTGCAGGGAAAACTTCAAAGAGACGGCGGGTTTATCTTGGAACAGATTCTTGAATTGGAGAAGCTTCAGCTCAGTGAAAAGACTGTCGGTTTACATTTGGCTAAAGAAACTGATTCGTCTAACATTCATCAACAATCTAAAGAGCATGTCGGTGATATTCCATTGCTTGAGAAAGAACTGATGGCGGATTTTTCCCAAGCCTCGTTACCACAGATTGAACCATTATCCTCATATTCTGTGGCTGACAACTACAACTCCTTTTGGCAAAGCAAAGGCACATCTAAAAACTATCAGGTTGGTTTTAAGGGGTGGTTTTGGAACCTGTTTGGAATGTTTCACATGTTTGGTTTGTCATTTGAATCTGTTTCTGCAGTTGTGGTATCAAAATTTGCAAGACATTGGAGTTTGCGAAGAAACTGAATGTGGCGATGACTTTGATATTCCTGACATTGATCTCACTTTCCGAAACTTTGATGAAATCTTTGGCGCCGATCAAGAGATGATTGTAGGACAGGCCATCGATCACACTAATTCCGTTTCCTCGTCAGAAACGGGAATATCAGATAATTGCAATGCAAGAACACCTGAGGTTTGCACTTTGATTAGTAAAAGTATCATATTCTCAAGACCCTTTTAGTTTATCAGTCTCTTTCGTCATATTCCTTACAATTCACCGCCTTTTGAATTCTCATTTATGTTATACCAATACCCAGATGAAGATAGATCCTTCTCCATTCGATGGAATTCGTCAATCTATTGAGAAAACAGAGGATTCCCTTCTTGCATTTAAGCCAACTTCAAGGCTCATGGAGAAGAAAAAGGCAAAAATGTAAGTCTTTTCCTCATTCAAGACCCATAATTTACTCATTTCAAAGCGAATGCTCTGTCCAAATTCTCTTCATAAACATATATTTCGTTCATCCGAATAGATAGTTCGTCGTTTCGTTTACGACATTCGTTTATTCGGTTTTAGAGAGGAGGATCAAACTCATTACATCCCAATAAAAGCTAAAAGCCAACAAATGACAGATTTGCCGTAGCAGAAAGGCTGCAGTTCCGACAGACAGTCTTTGCTAATGAACTGTATTTGTACATAGATTATGTTCCAACCTTCACTCTTGTTCTTATATATCCATCCCTAATGACCATCCATGTCTTGTAACTGTTGTATTATGAATGAAGCCTTCTTTCTGAATCTTAATTTTTGTTGTTTGTTTCACCTTCCATTTCTAATCAAAGGTTTCACCAAATTTTACCAAAATAATCATTTAATTAATACGTTTAATGATTACTACTAGTTTCATTCAAAAAGAGAGTTTTTCTAACTATTTAATGAACGGACAAAACAGTTGGTTATAGTTGTGATGTATAAGCAAACACTTTTTGTTTCTTCATTTAGAAATAATTAATTTTTTTTAAAAAGAATAGTATAATGGCTTAATGACTTGCAAATTTTGTAAAGACCAAACATATCAAATCTCTAACAAGCTTTAAAATGAAGCAATTAGATGACCAAATGATTTTCTAACCACAACTGGGCCTTGCGGTTTTGTATTTTTAGTTACAATTAGTTCTTCATTCTTGATATTATAGAATATAATAACATCAATGTTTTTCTTTATTTTTTTTTTGTTTTTCTTCATTATTAATTTTTTTAAATTGTTTTGTTACATGACCATGTCAAAAAACTTTGTACATATATGAATTCTAGAAATACAAATCCCATACTATTTGTTGAAAAAGTTAAAAAGCAATGTATAATAATAATTTACGTTTATATACACATAAAAACTGAGTATATACGACTAGTGTTGATCAAATAAATATTTCAGCTTTTTTATAGAAATTATAATACATTTATGTTTTTTACTAAATCGTTTTTTTTCAATCTTATTTATTTTTCAATAAAGTATCTTCTTTAATTGTGAGCTGTATTTTTTATGTTTGGAAGTAATTTGTATACATATATTATAAATATATGTATATATTTATATATGAAGTTTCTTCGGAGGGGAAAAGAATGGCTGAAGAGACAGTGTCATACTCGTAAATACCGTTCAAGAATGAGGTATTTGCGTAATATGAAAAGATACATTGTATTGGTCTGGACGTGCTTGCCCTTTCCAACAATTTGTTACTCTAACGAACAACACGTGACGAGAGTCTTTTCTAATATCCTGTGGCTGTACTCTTGCTACACTTTCGATTTCATCAATCTTAACCGTCAGATTATTCAAAACGTTCGATCTGACGGTTGAAATTATTTTCGAGGATCAAGGATAGTTTGGCTTTTATGGAAAGTTCAATGACCAGTGTTTATCCCTGGGGCAAAGAACATTTAGCGTCTCAGATGAGGGCAGTTTTGGAATTTTCAATTTCTAAGCCTCTCCCTTTCAATATGCTTCCCCTATATACTTTCCCTCCAAAGACGATGGCTTATATAAATACCTTGTAGCTTCATTTCTCGACCTATTCTCCCCCTTTCAGAATCAGTAAGATTTCTCACCGTTTTTTCCGGTTGCTCTTCTCAGGTCAAGGTAAGCTTCCACTGTTTTGAATGTCTATTTCGCCTCTGTCTCTGCGATTTTCTGGATTTTGAATGATTTGGTTCCACTGCAAAACTGGAGTTGACATGATTCTTCTGCCAAATCCCGTTGCTTCCTTTTTTTTCTTTTTTACATACCAAGCGTGTAAGTTTCGATCCGTAGAATTTGTATGTAATGCTCCATAGAAAGGTTTGATCGATAAAATTTATTTGTAATGCTCCATAGAGAGGCAGTTCTGGTGGTTAATTAATGGTTCCATACAATTTGTATGTAATGCTCCATAGAGAGGCATAAGTTTTGATTTCTTGGATCTCGATTCTGCTAGTAAAATCTTCGCTTAGATTGTAGGTCAGAACCAGAACATCTCTCCGGATAATGGAAAACGAAATCGTTCCGATCATCTACGGCGTCAGTAGCGCCGGAATCGGCGACATCACGCAGCCGCAAGAGGAGCAAGGCTATGGCGTCGTTTCACCTTCTTTATACTCGGACCAACTTTACCAGTCAAGTCGCCACGTCATGCAGCAGCACCAGGACATGGTTAATCGCCACGCGCTGTGTCTCACGCGCCGCCGCGAGGTCTCTCTTGAAGCGGAATCGCTCCGTTTGGAGAATTCCAAGCTCCGATCCCTGAATCGCGAGCTCAGTCAGCAGCTCGAACACCTCATCCGATCCTCTGTTCAGAACCACTCCGACTACAACAGCACAGTGTCTCAGATGCTCAACGAGCTTAGAAACCTCTCCATTGGAGGCATCGGCATCGGCGAAGGGGAGGATCAGAATCGATGGGACGACGTCAACGATGAGAGGCCGACGAATGTTATGGAGAACACGGATCTGGAGCGTTCTTCGCTACCGAAAAGTATTTCGGTGAGATCCAGCGGATACTTGAAGGTGAGCCAGGGCGGTGGGGCCGCTCATGGTGGAAAATCTCGAGGCACCGCGACTAAGCCAGGGACTTCTGGTCAACTGAGTATGACGGTAACTATATCATGTTTCTCTGCAATCTGGTTTTGTTTTCACTGGTTATCTTTGGAAACTTTGGACACCGGTAGTTTCGATGGTGTCTGTATGCTGGACAATTCGTGATAGAGATTACATCTCAAATAGAGTTCTGTTTCAATTTTTCTCAATTTTAGCATTCCTCTATAACAGTTTGTGTTTGAGGATGTGAGTACTTTCAAGTCATGTACATAACCTATCCTTTCAATCTGTGGATCTTTTAAGCCATAAGCAAAAGAAATGTTCTCTCTGTTTGCTTCTCCTGTCAATGTGATATATATATCTCAGCTATGGTCATGAATGCAGCAAAAGGTGTATCTGCGAGGAGGAAAGAAAGAGGAAGAACGAATCGAACTGGAAGTGTACAATCAGGGCATGTCGAAGACTGAGATGTGCAACAAATGGCAAGAGACGGGAGCGTGCCCATATGGTGAGCATTGTCAATTCGCTCATGGAATTCAGGAGCTGCGTCCAGTGATCCGTCATCCTCGTTACAAGACAGAGGTCTGTAGAATGGTGGTTGCTGGTGATATGTGTCCCTATGGCCACCGTTGCCACTTCCGCCATGCACTGACCGAGCAGGAGAAGCTTATGAATTGCTTCAAGGCCAAGCCCGTCAAGCTCAATTGACAGGTACGTATGCTTGAGCCTAGCTATCTGAATGAACTTTAAATAACTACCGTACCTGTAAACGAATTGCACAAAATCCTTGCACAGAGAGAGTAATGGTAATAGTTGGGAAAAAGGGGCGGTGAATAAAACATGAAAGTCTCAATATATAGATGATTCGGCAAAATTAATATAGCTATATATAGAGAATAATGTGGTCTTGCAATATTTTCAGACAATAATGTGTTTGTTTGATTTGATTCTTCCATCTCATTTTGAAGGCCTAGTGACTTATTATGCCACACCTTGACTTGATCAAACAATAACACAATTCATAAAATATATTTGGATTATCTGAAAGTCTCCATCTATCTATTTATTTGTACATACTCTATGTAGTATGTACACTCTTATACGTTATATTTAACGTATTATCTAACAAACCAATATGATATGTAGTCCATTTAGTGATTTTATTTCAAGAGATTTTCAGTTTTCTCTGAAATTAAATAACCAAAGGAAACATCTACTTACCTTTTGGAGTGTTACGGATGGGTAGGATGTAGTATAGGTTGTGCACGAACAGTCCACACGGACATCGTCTTCGTTAGCGTTTGACGTGTCGAATCAAAGAAAGATAACTTTTTGCTTTATATATATACATCACAAGTATAAAAAGAACAACTTTTTTTCTTTATATATATATATCACATGTATACAAAGAACATTGGTACCATGATTATTGAATAAACGTATATGAATATCAAAATACTCTTTGTGTGTGTGATTTATGGATTTAACATTGAGCTGCAAGTCGATTAATCTTACTAGGTTGATGTCTAGCAACACTCCTCAACCACAAAATAATGTGAATAAATATTTTTTATTTCAATTAATCGAAATAAAAGATAACACATTATTTTCTAGCTCCGGATAATTCTATGATGTTTGAGTGTCAAACCTCAATAGATTACTAACTATATTTCATGTCTATTAAAATCAATTACCAAAATGACTTTACCAGTCGTTACGATGTATGACACCATATAGCTTAACCTTTTACAAATAGTTGACAGATTTCATCTTAATCAATCATCAATTACACAAACAAATGATTATTCCCGATATCTTTTCAACAAGTACTCTAATACTACAAAAAAATATGATAAACTAATGCAAATTTGCGTTGGAAACAATCGATTTTGCGTTGGAAATTATTGTTTCCAATGTAAATTAAATGCCACATTTTTGTTGGCTATTGTATTGTTGGTAAACGACAAGTATCGATCCAACATTATATTTGGTGACACAAATTTGAGTTACTCGTTCTAATGCAATTCTAACGTCACTGAGTAACACATTGTAACGCTAAAGGAGCTCAAGTTTTTGTTGGAAAGGTTGTCGAGGAAACTAATTTACGTTTTGCATTCGAAATGATAACGCAATTACAATGCAAAGGTGCGTTATCATGGCTAACAAGAATATGGCACCTAACTGCGTGATAATTTGCTAAACATTTTTCGCGCTAACCATTTAAAAAGAAAAACGTCACGCCAACACAAATTTCATTGGTATGTTTAGTTTTGTTTAAATATTTTAAACAAATATAACAAACTAAAATTATAAAAAATAAAAAAAAAAAGTTACAAAATTAGTTTTCTTTGTGAGAGCGGAAGAGTTAGGATACAATATGGATTGAAAGGAAAGCTCCACATTGCGGATCGACTATCCTCGCCTTGTATACCGCGAGTTCGGTTGTCAAACTAAATCGACTGATTCAAAAAATAACCGACCTAAATGGATTTAATCTGCTTTAAACCCACCTGACCGAACTAAACCCATCTAATCAAACTAAACCAACCTTAATCTTTAAAATACATCTAAATCTATACATCAAAACATGATAATTCATATTAAAACTACTAAATCTAAATACATTATACCTGAATTTATTCTAAACCAAAAATAAATACAATAAATCATACGTAAACTAAATAAGCCAACATACTGTCGTTTATAGTGGTGTGTGATTGAATATACTTTGAAAATAAAATTATGATTCGGATTTATAATCATTTCCAATGCAATGGCATTGCCTAATGTTAGTAAATGTAACACAAATGTGTTATCCATAAGATGCAATCATGATAGTATGCCATGTCATCCCAGGCAACGCAAATCTAACGCTGCCACATCATAATTCCTAACACAATTGCATTACCCATTTTGATTTTTGTGTGTCTAACGCAATTGCATTGACGATTGCAACAAGAGCATTAAATGCCAACTTTGCAATTTTCTAACGATTGACGTTAGAATTGTGGTACAAATATCAATTCCATTGCGTTAAAAAAGGTGGTTAACGAAATTATATTACAAAATTAACTAAGAGAAAAAACTAAATTTGGTATTGAATGTTATACAATCGTATTATCAATTATCAATCATCATCATCATCGTAAAATCATTTGATAAATTTGTAATGATAAGATGAAAGAATCTTACATCAAAACCCAACGTGATATTTGGATATCTCGATCGTTGGATCGAAACAATTACACTAGAAAAGTATTACCTTCATCCATCAAATATAGATTATTCATCAAATATGGATTATTCTTTCGTGTCTCATCATCGTAAAAATGCTTTATATATGTATATACACATGTTAAAGATCTTTACATACACACACATATATATATACACGTCAATATTTGTATTTTACCTTTCATATTAAACGAGTTTTTAAAATTTAATAAAATGTAAATATGTGCATTAGAAAGCTCTTGATCGATTAGCAATATTTTCGTAACCTTCATGCTCAACTGTTCATTTTTCAAAACATATCAGGAATATGAGTAAACATTTTAGCGTATTTGAAAAGAGAATTTTCATCCTTGTTCGCAATGTGTTCTTGGATTTTATCGTAATATGATAGTCAACATAGTATTACGTGAAATGTGTGATCTCTTTGATGATGTACTATTTCACAATTTTTCCATCGAATATAACTTTATTTTTTACTTTACTTTTAAGATTAAAAAAGAAGTGTTCGAACATATACATCCGCCGAAACTTTACAAACAACTTTATATGGAAGATGTATTGCCAAATATTCTATACCACACAAAAATATTTTCTAAGTGGCCAAATCCATGGGAGCCATTGCAGATTCTGAGAGATAACTTGTATCGAAAGGAAATTTATCTTATGTTTGGATTAGACGTGGATAAATAATTGTTAGCCAACAAATATAGACAAAATTTATGAAATTGGGCACTATGGTTTTACGTGACTCGACAAAGTGTCTATGTCCACATGCAAACAATATAATGTTTTTATAGATTCTCAAAAAATTACAAAACTTCTCTTAATTTTTAAAGGGAGCAATAATATATCTCTCTTACAAACATTACAAAACAATATGTCATTTTCAACGGACAAATCCGTTGGAAATGTCAGTTTTCCGTTGAAATAAGCCATTTTCAACGGATTCTTGACCGTTGGTAATCGATCGTTGGAAACATGCATCCGTTGCAATTTTCAACGGAGTTTCAACGACCAAAATTCGTTGAAAATTTTTTAACAGTATTTCCAACGGACATCCGTTAGAACATTGAAAGATTTAGCAAGAAAATTGGAAATTGCCAACAGATGTCCGTTGGTAATTTTGAGCATAAATTTTAAATATAGCAACGGATGTCCGTTTATGTTATGATTGTATAATCAAAGAACATCTGATGATTTTATGACGAATTTTAAAAAATTAACAAATATTAAATTTAATATATTAATTCGAAATCTATCAAAACTTTTAATTTAATATTTGAAGCAAATATTACAAATAAAATATTATATCATCTAAAACTTTGTATTCTTCTTCTTTTATCCCGTATTACAAAAATAAATGATGACAAAGTTCCATCAAAACTAGAAAACTATCTTTTATAACCGGATGATGGTGGAGTTCCATAAAAAATAGGGAACTATCTTTTATAACCAATGAATCGTTCAAACATCATAGTGTATTGTGTTTAAATTTTTTTGGAGAGGTTTTGATAGGACTTGAGAGGTTTTTTGAATATGTTAAAAATGAATTGTTTCAACATCTTAAATACCCGAAATTTCAACGGGCATCCGTTGGAAATTTCAACGGATGCCCGTTGAAATAGATGTCCAATCAAAAAAGGTCAAATCACAACTTTTTCGGTTTTTCAACGGGCATCTGTTTCAGTTTCCAATGGACGCCCGTTGAAAAAACCGAAAAGTTACGATTTGACATTTTTTTATTGGACATCTATTTCAACAGGCATCCGTTGAAATTTCCAACGGATGGCTGTTGAAATTTTCAAAAGATATCCGTTGAAAACTCCAACGGATGGCCGTTGAAAAAAATAAGATGGTTAGGTGCAGAATTTTGTAGTTATGATTTTTTCCAAGGGGCATCCGTTAGAATTTTCAAGGGATGTCCGTTGAAAATTCCAACGGATGTCCGTTGGAAATTTGGAAAAATTGCTTCGTTGGTAAATATTTTCAGCGGATATATCCGTTGGAATCCATTGATAAGTAGTTCAACGGAATAATCCGTTGAAATCCGTTGGTATATATTTCAACGGACGGATCCATTGAAATCCGTTAATAAGTATTTCAGGGACGGATCCGTTGATCCATCTGTTGATATTTAGATGTTTTTTAGTAATGAAATAAGAGAAAAACTCTTTCAAAGAATCAAGTTTAAGACGTTCATAATTTTTAATATAGATTTCGGAGTAGCATCTGTAGATCACAATTCGAAAAGATAAACATTACAAAATCAAAAACACAAAATTATTGAAATTTGAATGCCAAATTGAGATAGAGAATGTACTTTTTTTCTCTTAATGTCATAAAACAACAGTGAAATGCATGTGCAGATCAACATTCCAAACACCATTGTGTTTCCTGATATGAAGCACAACATTAACCTTAATATCTTCATTTTCTTCCATTTTCTTACGAGTCATTATTTTCATCATCGTTTCTCAAAGTTTCTATAGTTGGGGATATTGCCTTGGCCTTTGCATCTTCACCATTTTTTCCATGAAACCTTCCATCTGACTCTTCTACCACCTCTTCTTTCCATTATTTTACCTATCATTTTCCCTTGTATGATAATTTAGGGGTTCTTGTGCAAAGGAATATTGAATGTAGTTTTCTGTAGTAGTCGTTGTTTTGAATTATGTGGTGACATGGTTCTATGTGTTTAGGTGACCTTGCAACGGAGGCAACAACTCGAGTGATGGGTGGATTGATTGATGAAGATGCCACATAGATATTGTAGGTATTGTAGATAGAATTACAAAGTGATGCAAATGAACTTTGTTGTGGTGAAGATATTGTCGCATTGGTTTCGCTTGTAGAGGCAAAGTCTCTTGAGACAGGGGAAAGAGATGAAATAATATTAGTCATTTTTATATCATATGTGTTTATACATTGATCATAGAATAGATAGAGCCTGACATTGTTACTTTTATATTTGTCCAAAAATATTATAAATAATTTGAAATTTTAAAATAAAATAATATTTCATTGGATTTAATTATATAGACTGTAATAAAAAAGAATTTAAAAAAAAGGTTAAAAAAATGTGTGACTATAATCTAATCGTGTTTTTTTTTTCAAGAAAAAATTTAGATAATTTATACTTTGAAAGCATGACCCGATTTTGGCCAAAATGTGACTCCATCTTGACCCCATTTTGAATCAATTTTGTCCTGATGTTACTACACGTATAAACAATTAATGTTAATGTATTAGATAAATGCATCAAAATCAAGTTAATTGGATCGATTTAATTGATTTCGAGTCAAAATTGCGTACGGTTTTGTTAATTGCATCATATTAAAACCGAGTAAAAATCGAGCCAAAACAAATTAAAAATCGAAAAAAAATTGCATCAAAATCGGGTTAATCAGATCGGTTGAATTAGCCCGATTTAAACACAATTAACTAAATCAACAAAATATTTTTTACTTGAAATCAATTAAGCCAATCAGATTGAATTGATTTGATCTGATATGAACTAAATCGAATCTAATTTTAACTCCAAATCAATTAATCCAACACAATTATCTTGATTTTGATGCAATTATCTCAAAATTTACATTTATTGTTTATGTGTGTAGTAATTTCACATGTAATTGTCTAAAAACTAATATTTTAAAATGCAATAGAGTCAAAATTGGCTTAAAACATAGTCAACTTTTGGTCAAACTCGAATCAAAATTCGGATTAGAATCGGATCGATTAACAGTTGGTTGATTGACGAGGTTTTAGGCAAATTTTTTATATTTCAAGGATAAATAAGATTAAGAATAAAAATCGATGATGATTTCGAACACCAAATTCGGTGGATTTAACTTTTTTTTCATCTAGTTGGGTCCACTAAAAAAGTGGTTTTACCCCCACTTTACATTCTCACACTTAAAAACCAAATTTTGTCGTATTCCTTCTTAATTTTCACTTTATCTTTGTCATGTTCCTTAGGTTTCTATTAGATCTATAGAAGATAGATACCAAATACAATTTCTATTGTTTTTTAGTTTCTTCAACATATATGTCATGTTTTTCTTTGTATGGATTTTTTTTAATATCCACATTGTCTTTCTCTATTTTTTTCCGTACAAAAATGATATTGTACCCTTATGTGTTTCATCTTTTGATGAAAATATTGGATTCTTTGCAATATGCAAACACTATGATTATCACAAAACAAAACAATATTATCTTATTTATAATCAAGCTCCCCCATCAATATTTACAACCAAATTGCCTATTACTAGTTTATGTAGTCATGACATACTCAGCCTCTATCGTAGATGTCGCTATGCTAGACTGTAGTTTTGAAACCCAGTTTACAGCACCATCATCAAGAGTAACATATATCATGTGGTAGTTTTTTTTTTGTCGAGGTCACTGACATAGTCCGAATCGGCATGTCCAATATTAAGATCCTCTTTATAGCACTCCAACGCTCAACTCTATATTTTTCAATATATCAACTAACCTCTCTCATTGCTATTCAATGCCGTTATGGTACATATTATGATAAACATTAAATTGTCCACTGCTGATGCATACGGTCCTCGAGACATCCCCATTTTGCGTACTAGGACTCATCTTGGAGGATAACTTAAAATTAATGGGAAGAGGGATAGAAATTGGCTTACAATCTTGCATGTAGAAACGACGAAAGATTTTACTGATATGGTTCTCTTGTGAAAGCCAAATCTTCCTATTATTTCTGATTCAGTGGATTTGCATCCCAAGAATCTTGTTTGCTTGTTCCAAGTCTTTCATTTCAAACTCTTTAGTCAATTGAACCTTCAATTCTTTAATATGATCACTGTTGGGGTCTAATACCAATATGTCGTTAACTTAAAACGGTAAAATGATGAAATCATCATCACCAAATCTTTTGTTGTACGTACAAGGATTTACATTCAGTTTGTTGTATCTGATACTCATTATGAAAGAATCAAATCTCTTATACCAACCTCTCGACGCCTATTTGAGACCGTATAGAGATTTGTTTGGCCTACAAACCAAGTTCTCTTTCCTTTTGTTTGAAAATCCTTCTCAACGCAGCTCTTCTTCTTTCCAACATGGTTCTATTCATCCGCTCTACGACATCATTTTGTCAAGTGTGTATGCCATAATGAATTGTCTTTTGATTCCATCTTTTTAAAATAACCAATTGCTTCAGCCTAAAACATGTTTGTAAAGCCGCGAGTTCTCAACATAGCTCTTCTTCTTTCCAATAGGGTTTTATTCATCCTCTATGCTATATCATTTTGTTAAGTGTGTATGCCATAATGCATTGTCTTTTGATTCCCTCTTATTGAAAGAACCAATTAAACTCATCGCTAATATATTCTCCTACATTTTCTAACTTCAAGCATTTGACAGATTCAAGTTCGATCCGTGATTCGAATATTTTGAAACTTCAAATACATCTGATTTCTTCTTGAGCCTTAGGAGAAGACCTTGGTATAGCAAGAATCTGCAAGCCTCGTTCTGACATGTAACCCAACTTTTGGTGTCACAACATTGTTGAATCCGCTGTTGAACTTGATTCTGCGACATTTATTTCTCATTCCCGTAGTGTATTTCTTTTAAGCATGTATAGATTTGATGTTATCTTTTTTCAGCTTTCAGCACAACATGCACATCTTTGACAATTCTCACGATTTCATTCTCCACATAAGACTTGCGCCCTATACCATCTAATTATCCAATAGATAATAGATTCTTTTTCAAATCTTCCAAGTACCTTACCTTTTGAATGGTCCAAACAACACCATCTTTAGTATTCACCTTGATGGTACCAATTCCAGCGATATTCAAGACATGGTCATATCCCGTAAACACAGGTCCTCCTGAAATAGGTTCATAATCATGAAACTATTCTTTTTGAGATCGTATTGTCATGATGCTCCTAAATCCAAAATCCATACATCAAAGAAAATTGTCTTCAATAACTATTGTTACATAGTTGTACAAGACTTCACCATATGGGTATTTGCAATGTTGTCTTGAGATGTTGCTGCTTTTTTCTCTATTTTGATAATAATTTCAACACTGCTTCTTTGTACGGTATTTCTTTCCACAATGATATCATTTAATAATCACTACAAGAAAATTAAGATTTAGAGACTGCAAAATCCGTCCCTAAACATGTTTAGAGACGACCAAGAAGCGTCCGCAAACGAGCGTCATAAAATGATATCCGTCCCTAATCCGTCCGCAAATAAGGACAGAAATTTTAGTCTGCAAACCGTCCGTAATTGCAGACCACCAATCCGTTTGCAAATCGATGGGAAAATTCGAAGATTTTTTAAAAAAAATTACGAACAGGCCGCCCGTCCGTAATTTTAAAAACAAAAAAATAAAAAAATTATAATTAATTAGATTTTTTTATAAATAACAATAATTAATTAGACTCGGAATGGCCAACGAAACTCAGAATCATCGTTATCGAAATCGTCATTATCGAAACTCAGGATGGTCGCCGGAACTCGAGAGGCGGTGGTACTCGGGACAGTCGTCGGAATTCGGGACAGACGGTGGAACTTGGGATGGCCATCAAAACTTGGAACGGGCGGCGCAACTCGGGATGGGCGGTGGAACTCGGGACGACCGTCGGAAATCAGAAGAGAAAGGAATGAAGAGAAAGATTGAATTAAATGAAAAATGGGGGTGGAATGAAATTTATAGATTTTTTCCGGACGATGGAGAAAAACCGTCCACAATTATGGACGGAAAGAAAACGATCGTTCGCAATTACGGACAGAAAGGAAACGTTCGTCCGTAATTACAGACGGAAAGAAAATGGTCGTCTACAAATTTATGGACGGACACCTCGACCGTCCGTAAATTTTGCGGACGAACATCTCGGTCGTTCGTATTTGCTGACTGCACGGCCATCCGCAAATTCGCGGACCGCTTGGCTGTCCGTAAATATGCGGACCACCCGTCCCGAGCTTTCTCCATCCGTGACCTAATACCGTCTGTGTGTCCCGAGCTTTCTCCGTCCGTGACCCGAGCGTTGGGACAGACATACAGTGTCAGGTCACGAATGGAGATGACTCAGTATGGAGATATGGTATGCATGATTTTTGAATCTGTGATATGCATGATTTGTGAATCTATGATATGCGTGAAAAATCGGGAAAGTAAGAAACGTGGAATATTTGTGATATTCAAGATCTATGATATGCATGATTTGTGAAAGTATGCTAGCGGCTGTTAAATCCCTAAGGCGGTATTTATCGGTTCTCGGTTAATCGAAATACAATGCAAATATCTATCATCGTAAATAATGGAATCTAACAGCAATAGCCGAGCATCATTGAAAATAACCGATATCAATGTTGCATGAAGACCCGTATGTGTAAATTGATATGAGATATCAATTTAACATATAGCTACATATTAGAGAACAATGTACTGGATCGATCTGCTAAGAGATTGCTACATAGATTGTTATATGAGTATCATAGTAATTCTCAAAATGATTATGATATATGTAATTCTATGACTTGAGATCACCAGAGATCTTAACATAAGTAATTGCATGTTTTGACACTATCAAACGTCACTCGTAAATGGATGGACAACCAAGATAATGATTGGGTATGCAATTATAGTATGTTGTTTGATCGGGATAAGGATTTTTCCCTCCTATATAACATGACTGATGTCACGAGCTCACATATTGAACTAGATGAGTATGGTATGTTCCATGATTCATATTCAATCTAGACATCAAGGACAAAGGGATTAATGTACATAAATCACAAGATTGGTAATGTCGAGTCATAATAAACATTCTCATTGTATATCTCATTCATAAACATATAGACGTTTTAAGTCTTTCACCTTGCAATCAAGCGTTCTTTAGTAAAATAGATAAGGAAATCGAGCCCAGGATATATAAAGAAGTGCAAGGAAGCTATGAATACCGATAAGCCGTCCCGAAGCCATCCCTAAGAAGATATGTGGACGTCCCGGATTAGGGACTGCGACCCAGGGACGTCCGTACATTGCGGACGACACTTGATCCTCGTCTCTAGTTCGGGACGCCCTCTATGTCCATTTCCAATACGTTCGCAATTGCGGACCGTTTAGGGACTGCTTGTCCGTCGGCAAATTTAGGGACGGATTAGGGGCCGATATTTTTTCTCCTCCCTATTTCGTCCGCAAATTTAGGGATGGACTGGTCAGTCTGCAAAATCCGTTTGCAATCTTCAAATTTCTAGTAGTGAATATTCTTACTTCATAACTTTGATTTGTCAACATATATATTGACTTTCTCTTCCAGAACAGTAGTTGCAACATCGTCAAAAACCAAATAGTTAATAAGAAGATTCCGAATCATGTTTACAATGAGTGACTTATACGAATCTGGTAAACTTTGGAGCAAGATCTAGTTTGCAACCCATTTTGGAGAGTTTCGAAAATAACGTATTGAGCGTACTTATATGATATATCATTAAAGTAGATTATGAAATTCATATAGTGTTATGTTATTTTAATCCAGTGCTCTTTATCCATCTCATTCAATCTTTTTTCAATATCCACCAAACAACCTTTTTTTTATCAAAACAACCTTTATTTTTGTTTTCCATGTCGAAAAATTATTCTCGTTGAACTTCTATATCTAATACATTCTTGACATTTTATTAGTAATTATCTCACTATAACTATATCTTCGTATGAACAACTGTATAAAATCAGAGCTCTGATACCACTGTTAGGATAATAAATGGATAAATAATTGTTAGGCAATAAAGTAGAGACGAGAAAATGAAAAAATGGTATATTAGGGTTTCACGTGGTTCAACAAACTGTTTACGTCAACGGTCGAACAATATATAGCGTTTACTAACTCTAAAAAAGTACACCAATTATCATAAATTATAAGGAGAAAGTATCGATATTTTTCTCTTACAATAAAAAAGAAAACCTCTTTATTTTTTTTTCTTTTTGATTTGTGATGATTTTGAACTGTCTAACACCTCTCAAAAAAGTTTCGACAAAAAAACATACGTGGAATCGCCAAAATGACGTGAAATCCACCACTTTGATTAAATATTTTGGATTCAGTAAATTTTTTTCTTTTTTTCGGCCACTAGTCAGTACTTGGATTCCGTTGGTCTTTTTACGAAAAAGTATGTATTTTTCACAAACATACTTTTTTTAGAAAGAAAATACATAATAAGATTAGTCCTTTTTCTTAGTAATTTGTTTTTAGTTTAATCTACATTTGTACCTAATGAGAGAATAAGCTACAGATGGTTACTGTACAATGAGTTGCATGATTTTGTACTAATTTTTTTTTAAGTCTACTCTCGCGTAAAATTGGCCGTTTGATTGATTGTCCTCAACTTCTTGTTGGAGTTATGGACGGGCTAATATATATAAATATATAATTGTTATATTAGAAATATTTAAATTTTGCTTTTTTTATTTCAATATATTATTCACGGTGAGATAAAAAAAAAAATGGATTTTATGAAAGATTAACTGTAAATACGATAAAAAAATCACAATTTTAAATATGTTTTACATTACAATATTAAATTTATAGATTAAAAATAACAATATTAGTGTAAATTTTTTTAGAAAACTGTGTTCACTTACGTCAAATATTTGAATATCGTAGATATTTAACAAATTTTAAATTGTGTTATAATATATTATTTAACTAATTTAAAAAGTTATTATTAGATAAATTTGTTTTAGATAAATTTTTGAGTAAAACATAGCGATATATGGTAATTGTATTCCAAAATAATACTTTTCTGATTCTAATATAAAAAGTCATTTAGATACTGTGATTTTCACCATTTATAAAACAATTGCATGGTAGTTATTATATTTCGAATAATATTTTTATATTTAAAACTTTTAATTTGGTAACATTTCATATAGAGATGCTAGTATGCAATTTCATTATGTGTGTTATGAGCTTGTTAAAAAAATAACAATCGATAGGTTTATTGACACATTTCAAAATTAGATGAGGATGACTGTTGCGATAATATATAATCCCATGATGTCTTCTAAGAAAATAACAATAATTTAAGTGAAATAAAAGGAAAAGAGGGTGGAGGAAGAGTAAGAAGATGAGTTGGAACGTATAGTGAATATGAATTAATGGAAGATAAAGATAATAATGATGATTTTGATAAATAAATAAGATCATTCAGTTTTAATATCTTTAAAAGTAACTGAAGTAATTATATTAAAAGTAGATATAGTTAATATATTTATAATATATGGTTAACATTTTCTTATCTAATATGGTTTTATATTTTTAATATTGTTTTTTTAATTACGATCACATATAGATTGTAGTTATCAATTATAAAAATTGTAGAAATATAATACAAAAAATTAAATACGAGTATTGTGGAAGATTCAAGATATGCCCTTATTTATTCATAGATAATTAAAATATTTCTATTTCATATTACATAAATATCGACAATAAAAAATCGAATGTTCTGTCTAAATTCTTTTAAAATATTTCGTTCATCTGAATTGATAATTTCTCATTCGTTTATACGGTTTTTAAAAAGAAAACTATAAGCCAATAAATGACAGATTTGTGGTCTTCACTTGTACATACATTGTGCTTAATATCCATCCCTGGTGACCATCCATGTCTTGTAGCTTTTGTATTATGAATGGAGCCTTGATTCTGAATCTTTGTTTTTGTTGTTTGCTTCACCTTCCATTTCTAATCAAAGGTTTCACCAAATTTTACCAAAATAATCATTTAATTAATAAGTTTAATGATTACTAATAGTTTCATTCAAAAAGAGAGTTTTTCAAACTATTCAATGAATGTACAAGACAGTTAAAAGATGGGTTGGTTATTGTTGTGATATATAAGCAAACACTTTTTGTTTCTTCATTTAGAAATAATTAATTTTTTTTTAAAAAATAGTATAATGGCTTAATGGCTTGCAAATTTTGTAAAGACCAAACATATCAAATCTCTAACAAGCTTTAAAATGAAGCAATTAGATGACCAAATGATTTTCTAACCACAACTGGGCCTTGCGGTTTTATATTTTTAGTTACAATTAGTTCTTCGTTCTTCATTATTAATTTCTTTACTATTTTTTGTTTTTATTCATTATTATTATTTTAAATCGTTTTGTTACATGACCATGTAAAAAAAACGTTGTACATATAAGAATTCTAGAAATACAAATCCCATATTAATTGTTTAAAAAAATTTAAAAGCAATCTATAATTTACTTTTATATACACATAAAAAATGAGTATATGTGACTAGTGTTGATCAAGTAAATATTTCGGCTTTTTTGTAGAAATTATAATACATTATGTTTTTTTACTAAATCGAATTTTTTTGGGAAGGGAAAAAGAATGGCTGAAGAGACAGTGGCATACTCGTAAAATACCGTGCAAGAATGAGGTATTTGCGTAATATGAAAAGATACATGTTATTGGTCTGGACGTGCTTGCCCTTTCCAACGATTTGTTACTCTAACGAACAACACGTGACGAGAGTCTTCTCTACTATCCTGTGGCTGTACTCTTGCTACACTTTCGATGTCATCAATATCAACCGTCAGATTATTCAAACGTCCGATCTGACGGTTGAAATTATTTTACAGGATCAAGGATAGTTTGGCTTTTATTAAAGTTCAATGACCAGTGTTATCCCTGGGGCAAAGAATATTTAGAGCCTCAGATGAGGGCAGTTTTGGAATTTTCAATTTCTAAGCCTCTCCCTTTCAATATGCTTCCCCTATATACTTTCCCTCCAAAGACGATGGCTTATATAAATACTTTGTAGCCTCATTTCTCGACCTATTCTCTCCCTTTCAGAATCAGTAAGATTTCTCACCATTTTTTCCGGTTGCTCTTCTCAGGTCAAGGTAAGCTTCCATTGTTTTGAATGTCTATTTCGCCTCAGTGCTCTCTGCGATTTCTGGATTTTTAATGATTTAGTTCCACTGCAAAACTAGAGCTGACACGATTCTTCTGCCAAATCCCGTTGCTTCCTTTTTTTTCTTTTCTACTTACCAAGCGTGTAAGTTTTGATCCGTAGAATTTGTTTGCAATGCTCCATAGAAAGGTCTGATCGTAGAATTTATTTGTAATGCTCCATAGAGAGGCAGTTCTAGTGGTTAATTATTGGTTTGATCCATAGAATTTGTATGTAATGCTCCATAGAGAGGCATAAGTTTTGATTTCTTGGATCGATTCTTACATGCTTATAAGATCTTCTCTGAGATTGTAGGTCAGAGCCAGAAAATCTCTCTGGATAATGGAAAACGAAATCGTTCCGATCACCTACGGTGGAACTAGCGCCGGCATCGCCGACATCATGCAGCCGCAAGGGGAGCAAAGCTATGGCGTCGTTTCTCCTTCTTTCTTCTCGGACCAACTTTACCAGTCAAGTCGCCACGTCATGCAGCAGCACCAAGACATTGTCAATCGCCACGCGCTGTGTCTCACGCGCCTCCGCGAGGCGTCTCTTGAAGCGGAATCGCTCCGTTTGGAGAATTCCAAGCTCCGATCCCTGAATCACGAGCTCAGTCAGCAGCTCGACCTCTTCATCCGATCCTCTGTTCAGAACCACTTCGACTACAACAGCACGGCGTTTCAGATGCTCAACGAGCTTAGAAACCTCTCCATTGGAAGCATCGGCATCGGCGAAGGGGAAGATCAGAATCGCTGGGACGACGTCAACGATGAGAGTCCGACGAGCGTTATGGAGAATACGGATCTGGAGCGTTCTACGCTACCGAAAAGTATTTCGGTGAGGTCCAACGGATACTTGAAGGTGAGCCAGGGCAGTGGGTCCGGTCATGGTGGAAAATCTCGAGGCACCGCGACTAAGCCAGGGACTTCTGGTCAACTGAATATGACGGTAACTATATCATGTTGCTCTGCAATTTGTTTTTGTTTTCTCTGTTATCTATGGAAACTTTGGACACCAGTATCATATTTGATAACCATTCGGGATAGGCATTACATCTCAAATAGATTTCTGTTTCAATGTTTCTCAATTCTAGCATTCTGCTATATCAGTTAGTGTTTGAGGATGTGATTACTTTAAAGTCATGTATAGAACAGATCCTTCTAATCTGTGGATCTTTTAAGCCATAAACAATAGCGTGTTCTCTGTGTTTGCTTCTCTTGTCAATGTGATGTATATCTCAGCTATGGTGATGAATGCAGCGAAAGGTGTATCTGCGAGGAGGAAAGAAAGAGGAAGAACGAATCGAACTCGAAGTGTACAATCAGGGCATGTCGAAGACTGAGCTGTGCAACAAATGGCAAGAGACAGGAACGTGCCCATATGGTGAACATTGCCAATTCGCTCATGGAATTCAGGAGCTGCGTCCAGTGATCCGTCATCCTCGTTACAAGACCGAGGTCTGTAGAATGGTGGTTGCTGGTGATATGTGTCCTTATGGCCACCGTTGCCACTTCCGCCATGCACTGACCGAGCAGGAGAAACTGATGAATTGCGTCAAGGCCAAGCCCGTCAAGCTCAATTGACAGGTATGTATGCTTGAGCCTAGCTATCTGATTGAACTTTAAATAGCTACCGTGAATCCAGAGAGAGAGAGTAATGGTAATAGTTGTGGAAAAAGGGCTGGTGAATAAAACATGAAAGTCTCAATATATAAATGATTCAGCAAAATTAATATAGCTATATATAGAGAATAATGTGATCTTGCAATATTTTCAGATGATAATGTGTTTGTTTGATTTGATTCTTCCATCTCATTTTGAAGGCCTGGTGACTTATTTTTCCACACCTTGACTTGATCAAACAATACCACAATTCATGAAATATATTTGGATTATCTGAAATTCCCCCATCTATCTATTTATTTGTATATACTTTACGTACTATGTACACTCTTATTACGTTATATATAAATCTATTCACACCTATTTATACTCTTTCGTTGTATTATAAATATTGATTATTTGTTCATCCTGAAACATCACCAATACATTAAACATAAAAAAAACTTAGTATTGAGTTTATGAACTCATTTTATTATACAAATATAACATACTCCAACATTAAAAGAAAGGCATGTTTAGTTCATGCCATTCAACGGAACCGTACATCTTCAGAGGATTGAATGCACGAAAGGGCCGATGGTGAAGTAAGCTATGTTCCCGAGCGCTGACTGAACAACGTTAACCAGACTCAGTGAAGCCGTGAGGACGCCATCCGGTGGAAAAACCGAGCAATCTGCCACCGGAAGGTTAACGTTGATGAAACAACGAGAAGGGTCGAAGAGGATGGTGTCGAGGAGTTTCACGGCCACGGTGAAAGCTCCGGCAGGATCGGTTAGGGCTTGGCCGAGGTTGGTCCTTGCTCCACCGCATGATAGATGGACGAGGGCACCGGGTAACGGAGGGCTGTTACCGATGAGATTTCCGTTGAGTGAGCAATACAAGAGGCCGTTAATTCTAACGGAGCCGATCTCGAGGCCGCTGAGTTTGAGGCCGTGAGAGAGGGGTGAGAAGGAAAGGATGATGAGGATGGAGAAGGCGGTGATGAGAAGAGTCCGTGAATTCGCCATTATGTGTGTTCTCGGTGGAAATTAGGATTGTGTGTTCAAGCCATGCTGCTTCATGGGGTATATATACATATTACTCTTAAGGGGTTAGACTAAAAACTCCTAAAGTGGAGGATCTATAACAAAATACTTCTTTTTAATAATGTAGGCCTGGTGAATCATTAAACAAAATAGAAAATAGCATAAATTAGTAGATAAAATTATAAATATTTTTAGAAGAAAATTTTCTAATAATTTTTAGTTTGTTTTATATTGATATAAAAATGTATTAGATCTTGACTGGTGGAGTAATTGACGTCAATTTATTAAAATTGATTGGTGGAGTCGTAATTGTCCGTAAACGGGGCGAAACGTAGAATTTAAAAAGTAGATATATGTTATGTTATGTTTGCGTTTCAGATATTTTAATAAAATTACGAAAAATACTATTATTTCTTTTTCTCCATTATCTCTTCTGTTTGATCGATTTTCTCTACATTTTGAGTATATATATTATATTTCAATGATTTATAATAATTTATGTTTATTATAAATATGTGTGTATATATATATGAGTGTATGAAAATATTTTATTTTGTTTTGATAAAATCATTTTAAGTTTTTATTATAATTTATATTAATTGTATATATATGCATATATAATATATGCATTGTATATTTAAATATTTTAATAATTTTTTAAATTTAAAATTTATTTCAAATATTTGAAATTTATAATTAAAAAGTATACACTAAACTACAAAATTTAAATAAATTCTTTTATTAATAACTGTCTATTTTCATAATTTTGTTCAAAAATGCAATTGCAACAGTTTTCTATAATTCGCTTCTAGTCATAGTCGTCCACAAACGCAACGTTTTCACCATTCAGACAAAATGAAACAGAACACCAACAATCGCTGATAAAAACATCGCAAACACAAAAGCAAACGCAACGTTTACACAAGATTTTATATATTTATTCATAGATTTATTTATTATTTAAAAATAATATATTAATTTACATATAATATAATAGTATAATTTTTTTGAAATTATTTTAAATTGATTAATGTGTATCAACGTTACTAATAAATTCAATAGTATTTTTTAATAATATCATATATTATTATAAATAGTATGTAAAAAAATATATAATTTATTTTCATGAACCAAATTCGAAAATTATTATAAGATATTTCATACTTTTTAATTATTTCAACAAATATGGTACAAAGTATTACAACTATATAAGAGCTCATTTTTAAATATTTTATACATGAATTAGATTGCACCGACTGACTAACCAACCCACCAAAGAGTACAACTATATTTTGCATCAAAAGGTATTTACTTCAACACCGTAGTAGTATATGCTAAAAATTTGATGGGAATCACTTTTTAATTAATTACAAAAAATTAGGATTTGGACCGTATTCACTCGTCTAAAAACCATATTCAGCAGTAAAGATTTTAAAATTTTCACTTTACATTTTTCATATACATTTGCCTTATAAATTTGAAAAATCAACTAAAAGTTATTTCAATAAGAAACATTATTATTTTATTGTGTTTATTATGATAAGTTATCTCATATTGGTTATGATATAAACTTTGGACTCATATATATAATATTGGATAACTTTGAACTCTTGAGTTAATTTTCGAGATTAATTAGATCTAAACTCATATTTAATATGGTATCAGAGTCTGGTTCGCTCCTATTTGTATATCTCGACGTTGGATTTCCAATTGCAATGTTATGCTCCAAAACTGAATCTGAACGTAAAAAATAATGTTATGGTAAATTATCTCACATCTCGACTAGGTTATGAATTTGAACTTATAATTAATTATACATGAAAAAATAAATAATTAATTAATTTGGTTATGGAATGGGATGCAACGGTTTTACGTAAGAGCACGTCAAAGCCAATCAAACCCATACCAATCAATCGGTTTGTTGACCATTCCTACTAAACCGGATGATATATTATCCTCTTCAATTAAGGTGACGTCAATGAGGAGACATATAACAAAATTTTCCACCACAAATACCATAAAAAATGACATGCTTATTTATTATATATACATATATAATTTCGATGTCATGGCAACTTCTTAGCCATTAGATTTATGATACATCCAACGTCGTGTGTGTTTTGTGCCGTTCGATGTCTTCGGATGTTTTCCGTGATGTATTGTTTTGGGCCGTCCAATTTATTTATTTATTTTTCAAATCTTGATCTTTGGATTTAAGTTTTTTTTACATTTGTATATAATTGCCAGATCTAAAATGCCTTAATCGTAAACGTTTTATATGTTTTTTAGTGAGTTATGATTCATTATAGATTATCCGATCAATTTTTTAATTTAAATTTGATTATCTGATTAAAATTTGTTAAACTGGGTTTTTATTATCCCATTTAACGTAATAATAGTTGTTTGGTTCAAATTAATTTTCATTGTTTGATTTAAGGCACCTTAAAAATGTACACACGATATTTTAAAATATGGTCCAATGTGTGTAATACATAAAATAATTCAGAAATATGATGAAATATGAAAAGTTTTCGTAGAAAAATAATTAATGATAAAGTTTACCATTTATGTAGGTTTTTCAACGGTATCAATGCTCATTCGAAGAGGATATAAAATTTCATGATTTTGAGATAATTTTTTGATTGATGGATTTGAAATATTTTAAAAAATTACTTGATGAAATAAGAAAAACGAGGGATGAGAGATTTTTTTTAGTATTTATTTAGATTAAGAATATTGAGATTAACAATTTATTTTATTAAAAATAAAAATTAATTAATAATTTATTAAATTAATATCAATTCAAATAATTGACATTTGATCGATTAATTTGAGATTGAAACCCTCGTCCTCTATTTGTGCCATTGTTTCGTGGACAACCTTTTACATTTGCTTTGTCGACTGCCATTTGCCTTCAATTGAAATGGTGGTTTTAATTTCTACTGCTTCGTTTATAACAACGGCTTACACTGTGAACACAAAGCTTCAAGATGAGGATTTTGCAATTATATGTATGTCAATTGATGGTTTTTCAGAAAAAGATCAACTTTTTTCTCACCAAGATTGTATGACATGAAGAAGAAACGCAAAGTTTCGATTTTATGTTTAACGGTGAAGAATGAATGGTTGTTCAAACAATAGAGAAAGTGAGAGAAATTTATTTCGAAGAGGTTGAATAATTGTATCTTGAGTGAAGGGAGAGATGACGATGAGGAGCATGGGCGACCAATTTGTCCAGAATATGCAGGACCACAAAAGAGTGTTTTTAATGGGCGAGTGTCCAGAAGTATTTGGGATGTGAAGAGCATCAACAATGATGATTTACCTTTGTTTTGTTGAAAATGTCGGCCCACGGTCCGGCCTGAATTCATCAAAAGTTCGACGAACCTGATCACGGAACTTAGTTTATAAGTCTGTCTAAGTTTAGATTGGGTCGATCGAACCTGTTTTCTGCGGGCCTAATGTGGGCTCAAACCGGGTGGCCCAAATGACACCTCTACAATTGACATCTGAAATAAAAATATCAAATTTTAAATTTAGATCGCATCAAATAATAACAAAATTTCGAGAAATGCAACTTAAATTTAAAATATGAGATGTAAAATATGAAATTTTTACTGTAGATTTTGATGAATATATAACGTTAGATTCGACCAAAGATAGGGATAAAAATTCTACATAAATGACATACAAAGTACAGTAAGTGGTAACATGAAATCCTAAAGAACATCAAACATAACCAAATAACAACGATCTTCTTGCTTTTCAGCTGTATTTGTTTTTGTTCTTTGGCTTTCAAAATTGTTACAAAAGGGGAAACTAATTTCCATCAATCGATCTAATGAAACATATATGTCTGAATCAAACACAATTCTTTAAGGAATCCCCCACCCCCTGAAAAATCAAATAAGAAAGCAAGAAATCGGAAATGAAGATACCTACTAGAGATATCACTGTTAGAAAATATATATATGATCGAACCACTGTCTTGAAAGCGTATTTTGGCATGATCACGGTGTAACTGACGATCGAACACTTTCCAAGGTTAACATAACAATCTTTTCACCGCGCACGCGCACTCGAGAAAGGAAAGGTATAACAACAAAGAGGGAAAGAGATCAGTTTTTATTCATTCCTCTCGGTGGCCTAATGCACTTTAATATATAAAAAACCGACACTGAAAACCGTCCCATAATTATAGCCACGTTTTAAATATAGCCAAAATGGCTCCTTTTGATAACAATAATATACATGACTATATATATTCTAAAAACAATTTCTTCTCCCAAGCCATGTGGAGCACTTCAACTTCCACAAAAGGATAAATAATTGTAACAATGAGGAGTCATTTTTCAACAATCTCCCGTAAATGACTACCATAATTTTTTATGAGTGAAAACGAATAAATGTAGGAATTCCTTCGATTGCATTGATCTATTGTGATATGAGGCAATAACTTAAACTAGTGAAAGTGAATTGCTTCTTGAACTTTCAAAAGTTTAAATTGAGACCCCCACAACACGTATCAATTCCTTGGTATTTGCTATTCCACGATACGGTTACAACGCTTTTGAAGGTCATGCGTTTTTACTTTGGTTTTATGAGTGTTCTAAAAAGAAAACTCAGATTTACTTTCATAGAAGGCGGTTCACCTTCGTACTCATTTCAACAATAAATTCATGAAGTCTTTCATAATTACAGACCACTCAACAATAGAATAATCAAGTTATTAAGTCTGTTAGACTTCCATATCATCATCCATCAAGTTCTTCAAAAGAACGCTCAACTTATAGAGCTATGGAACAAGTCGTTCTGACTTACATTTCAAACATCCATCAAGACCGTTATGGGACCACTCAACAACTAGAATTATGGATTTCCAACCACAAAATACAAATGGACTTTATGCTCAACACTATTCAAGCCATTCCTTTAGAAGATTCTTGAATTATTCTTCTCGATGATCCTTTGTTAAAGGATTTGCCAAATTCCTTTCGAATCTCACAAATTCTAAAGAAATCACTCCATCTTTCAAGAGATGTTTAACTGCTCCATGTGTTATGCGAATGTGTTTTTTTACCGTTATACACATAATTCTTTGCAACTCCAATTGCAGTTTGTGAGTCACAATGCAATGAGATAAAAACCGTAGACCCCCATAATGGAATATCTCCTAATAGATTTTTCAACCATTCAGCTTCTTGACCAGCCAATAGAAAATCGGAACCAAAGGTTTTCATACTCATGGATATGGTCCATGATCGTTTTCTCATCGACCATTTGAAACTAGATCCATTTTCGGACGACATACTTCTTCCGTCCCGCGTATTCAACGCCATATCTTGTTTCCAAAATATCTCAGATCTCCTTGGAATGCTTGTACTTGACGAAGATATCAAACAGAGCGTTGAACATATGGTTCAAGAGATGTATGTTCACTATTTTGCTATCCTTTTCAAATTTGCCTTCGCTTCATCGTCTGTCTTCTTGGATCTGCCATTTTGAGGCGAGGCTAGAGGACTAGAAGGCGTGGTTTGGTGGGATGTGTCTTCTGGGACGTCTGTTTAGACACAACGACCATGATTAAGATGTAACATGCTTTCAGAATGTTAGAGAATATGTATACGAAAACCAAGTTGAGTCGTGGAGAACCACTCCTCTGAAAGCGTATTTCGGTACAATCACGGTACAACCGACGATCGAATGCTTCACAAGGTTAATACAACAACCTTCCCTCGTTCACGTGCACTCGTGAAGAGAAGGGTAGAATATAGCAAAGATAGTAGCACTAGGTGGTAAACGTTTAGGGTAGAAGAGATGGAAAGAGATTCGTTTTCATTTTTATCGGTAGCCTAATGCACATTAATATATAAAAAATCGAGATTGAAAACCGTCCGATAACTATAACCACGATTTAAAAACATAGTTGAATGGTTCAGTTTGAAAAAGTCTATACATGTGTTAAGGTAATTCGCAAAAAATATATACAAGTTCGTAAAACCCTATCTGGGTCGACGGTGCGCGGACGAACGATGATGGCAGCGACGTCGCACATGTGGTTATTTTTGTAAAGCCCACTATATTCTCAAAATCTCTCCAATGACTCCTTTTGATAACAATAATATATATGACTATATATATACTAAAACAATTTATTCTCTCAAACAACGTGAAACTCTTCAACTTTCACAAAAGGACAAATAATTGTCAAGATGAGTAGATTGAAATGACGAATGTGGGCTCGAACCGGATGATCCGAATGACACCTCTACAAATCAATATCATGATTCAAAATATTTTGAATTAAAAATATTAAATTTTAAATTAAGATCGCATCAAATAATAACAAAATTACAAGAAATGTAACTTCAATTTAAAATCTAAAACGTGATTATGAAATTTTTATTGTAGAGTTTTGATGAATATACAACTTTAGATTCGACCAAAGATTGGGATAAAAATTCTCCACGAATGACATAAAAAACAGTAACTGGTAACATGAAATCCTAA
The DNA here is from genome assembly GCA_036759665.1 of Gynandropsis gynandra. Lineage (NCBI taxonomy): Eukaryota > Viridiplantae > Streptophyta > Magnoliopsida > Brassicales > Cleomaceae > Gynandropsis > Gynandropsis gynandra. Next base: position 69,016,725 of record CM071860.1, on the reverse strand, counting down.
AATGAAATCCTAAAGAACATCAAACACAACCAAATAGCAATGATCTTCTTGCTTTTCCGTTGTATTTTGTTTTTGTTCTTTGGCTCTCAAAGTTGTTACAAAAGGGAAAACTAACTTCCATCAACCGATCTAATGAAATATTTCTGTCAGAATCAGACACAGTTCTTCAAGGAATCCCCAGCCCCCTGAAAAACAAATAAGAAAGCAGGAAATCGGCAATGAAAATACCTACTAGAGATATCACAACTGCTGAAGTTGTAGATTCTCCCATGCCTTTCGCACCTTCCGTGGTTGTCACCCCCAAAAACAACTAATTACCGATATAATCACCCCGAAAACTTGTGACTTGATCATGGCACTGATTATATCCCATGTTCTGAGTGCACGGTGTGCAGAGTCCATGATTATGTTAATGCTGACACCATACACTCTATTTACCAAAAGGGTGCTTGATGCCATTCCGATGGTGAAACACATGAGAGTGAGAAATGGTAGAGCAAGTCATGAGCCGATAACTCTTGGTGTGATTAGATAATCTATAAGGTCCGCACCGAGAACTCTAAGTGTATTGGTTTGCTCTGACACTTGCATGGTTCCTAGTTTTGCTGCAAATGCACTCCCCATTCGCCCCGTAACCACAATTGATGTGATGACTGGACTTAGCTCTCTTGAGAAGGCTAGGGCTAGGATGCCCCAACAGATCTGTTTAGTCCCATTCTGGTGAATTCTCTGACAAACTGAATGGTGAATGCCATTCCAACAAATGCAGAAGTCAAGAGACAAACCCCAACAGATTTCGGTCTAATTCTCTCCAGTTGTTGAAGAGTATTTCTCCAGTGAATTTTACCCCTTAGGATTCGTACAATAACCTGACCTGCTATGATCGAAACTGATAAAGCCCTCCATATGTATTTAGAAGGTAACTATTTGTTGAACGGAAGTTGTACTTCTAAAGTAGGTATGTGGTTTCCGCTAGAGTTTTGCTCTGCAAAACACATGTATGTGTAGCCATCATTGGCATTCAAACTCACACTTAATCTCTTTTTCTGAATGGATTTTGAACATGCGGAAGTCAGACTTCTTCCACAGAGCCCAAGTTGAGAAGGATTCATGGGTTCGTTTCGGATGGATGCATTATACCTTAGAAAACTTTTGCAAAGATCCAACATAAACATCTAGGAATGAATTTGACAATTAAGCGAATGCGAAAACCTTATGCCAAAGAAATCTCCAGCTTCTTAACAATTTCTCCCATAATCATTGGCATAGGTTGCCTTAAAATTCCTTTCCGCGGGGTCATTACAGTTACAGGTTTTTGCAACATTCCAGAGGATACTTTACACAATGTTGCGACACTAGGGTAGCCACAATGAGTGTAAACACAACCGACATACAGATATACACACATCAACTGCAACATCTATAACCACATTTTCCATTTTTAGTGTCTGTGTGTTTATTCAGATGCAAAGTGAATGTAAAGGGACGATGATGATTCTGGGAAGAGAGATACCGATGGGAGAGACCAAAAGATTGATGGATACAACTAGTTTGCATCATTATCGCCTTCCCTTTGGAGCTCACTGATCTACCTAGTGTTCAGATTTCGGCAACTTCATGAAAGATTCAAAGGCAACACCACCACGAACATGGTTTCCATGTCAATCGTAGAAGTAAGCGAGATTAACAGCCCAATCGAACACGAATTCTATGCATTACTATAAATCTTAATTTCATTATCGCCAAAAAAAATATCGTCGCAACGCAAAGGATGAACGATATCGATGGCGGAGAGACATCAAAATCAATATGCAGAGATCATAGGGTTCCTTCATTGGCTATTCACATACCGTAGAGGACTATAACGAAGCAACAGCTAATGCAGTGAGAAGAACAAAATCAGTGAACTGACCTATTTTAGGCGAGAGAGAACTAGACCAAACAGCAGTTTCCGCCGATTCTTCTCTTGAAACGCACATCGAACTGCAAGTGGATGTTCCAAATCCTGCGGTAGTGTAAAATGAGCTTCGTGCGATCAGGAATTTTAATCAGAGAGGAAGACAACAACGATAAATCCCACACGTTTCTCAACACTGGTATGGGTTTCGAGCTGATTTCCAAACGGAAACGCATTAAAGAATTTTCGTATGCGTTTGAGACGCAAACCTTGTTGCGATAAGACGAAAAATCCCATGGCTTTCGGCACAAGTACACGAAGGAACCACAATATTACAGCTCAGTCATTCGTTTCAAGTCCATTTTCTTTTTAGCCTCATATTCTGAAAAGTTTTCAAATTTAGGACCCTAAAACCAAACATTGTTCAAACACCTCCGTGAAGATATGAAAGGTAAGAGATTTTAGCATTTCAAAAATTGTAAGGTTTTGATTATTTTTTTCTTCCCATGTTGATCTACGAAGAATATTCGGAGAATCGAGTATTCAAAAGTTAACTACAGGCCCAGTCCATCCAAATCCTGACCCATAAAAGGAGATTTCATTCGAAATTACCAAAATAGCCATACCATTATATAAATCTTTCACATTTGCAAAAAAAAGAGCAAGATTGAATGAGTATAATTTTTACCTTTTTTAAGGCAAAGTATAAAAACGTGATTTAGTCAAATTACCCCTACTTTTATGGTTGATCATCAATTTCTGTGATTCATCCAATTTCAAATTCTCTACCATTTCTACTCTACTTTCTTAACTTAGTTTCGGTTGTTCTAAGCCTGAATGTCGGGGATCATAATTCTCCTTCCGGGCATTCTCTTAAATCCCTAAAACATCCATCTACTTGACTTTAAAAAATACACGACATTCAAATCCTTGACAAAGAATAGAAAAACCAAAATAGGGAAGTACCTTCATTAATCAATAAAATAGGGTTCCGAGATTGCCAAGAAATAATCCTTTCTCCAAGAAAAAAACTACTACTCAGACATAAATTCGAAGCAAAACATCATGAAAGAAATAGATAGTCTATAGAGTATAGAAATCAAATAAAACGAAGTTCGTATCGATTTTCCAATGTTCTCTGAATGTCTCCCTGCACCCTTCAAAACTGAGAGAATACGAACTGACCTTTCTGAAACAAAGTTTGGAGATTTCCCCCGTGAAAATTGAGTTCCAAACCAGATAAGGAAATTCCTTTCAGAATGTGCCGACCAGGCTTGACACAATGCCCGATCAGGCTACCTCTCTTTCCTTTTTGTGCAAGTTGCGTCCCTTGTTTCCTTTTTCCTTCAAGCGGTGGCCGTATTTCCTTTTCTTTGTTTTAGGTTTCTTTGATGTCTGATCGGGCACAGCAAACCGCTCGGTCGGGCACTTCTTCAAAAGGGCAATCGATCGGGCTTTGGAGTCCCGGGTCGTGCGTTCTCTTCGGAGCATGTTCCGATTGGTGAGCCCGATCGGGCTCTCTAAGGTGCTCGATCGGGCGCTAGACTTTAGTTGCTCAAGCTCTCTTCTTCCATTCACCCGATCGTGCTGCTGGATGTGTGCCCGATCGTGCGTATTGGCATGCTCAACCGTGCATGTCCTTGTCTCAGCAGTTTCATATCTTGCTCATTTCTTGTTCGTTTCTCGTCTCATTTGCTCCGTTGTGATCCTCGACACTCGTACTTTGTCCTGTGTATGTTCTTTATGTCCAAAATGAACCAAATACGTCTCAAAATCTGCAGGAACATGTGAACATGAAAACAAGAAAAATATATACAAAATTACACGTAAACATCACAATTATGATCACGAACATCTCTAAATCATGCGAGAAACGTATACGAAAACGAGATGATCAAGATCCTAGTCTCTTGAAAAGAAAGGTGTCTGTCAATGCTCTAATTGAAACCATTCCAGAAGAACTAGTCGCACACTTTGATCAGCCATGGTAAGCGTCGTTCGTGTAGATTGAAGATCCGTCTTGCCCCTAAGATCCAACTTCTCTTATAAAGATAATGGTAGCACGCTTACGCTTGCTTCGATATTGATTAGTACATGGTTAATTTCATAATCACCTATTTTACAAGGGATCACGAATATACTTAGATCGGGCATCTTCTTTGGTAGATTTGGTTGCAACATTGAGTTTGTTACCATTACAGTTTTCGTCTCCACGTCTCGTTTGTTCGCAAGCACCTGTTCAAGAACTTAGCGTATGAAAGCATCTTCTTCAATGCTTCGTGGAATGTAATGGTACTATGCATCTTCTTCAAAATCTCAGCAAACTTAGCGAATTGAGCATCCTCGTCTTTTTTTTGTTGACACTGGGAAAATGGTAAAGGAGACAGTCTTGGTTCGGGTTTTACGTATTTTGGCTCTTCTTCCTCCTCAGGCTTCTCCTTAAACTTGTTGGATGCCTATTTCGCTATTGTGATGGATGCTTCACCCCTTTCTAACATCGAAGGAGCAGACTGATCCACCGTCTTATCATTCCTTAGATCAATGGCATTGACGTGCTCACGGGGATTCGCTTCCGGCCTCCCGGTAGAACTCTTTGCGGTTTAGAGGAATTCACAACAAGTTATGCAACCTGATTGTCTAAGATCTTTTGGTGCGTTTGAATCCCCATAACTTTATTTTTTACATCATCGTGATCCGCTCTCATCCCTCTAAGTTCGGCGTATTGATATTTCTGTCCTTGTAAGATTTGAGCGAGCATAGACATAATATCAGCGTTAGCTTCTTGTTACGGAGGGGAGGTGCACGTGACTGATAATACTGAGTTTGGGGCTGCATCCTTGGCTAAAAGTTCTGGTTCCTTTGCATCCCTCGCGGCTGAAAGTTTTCCGATAGATGTTGTGCATGCAACGCACCGTTGGAATTCCCACGTAGTTCACTTCCTCCTACCCTCGAACTTCTTGTTCCCATGACTGCTCCGAGTAATGTAGACGATGTGATTCCTACAAAAGATTGTAAATCTCCGTGACTTGGTCAGCATTTCGATTAAACCGGTGTATAGAGCATGCGAGTCGTTCATATGACTTGCTGGAGTGTTGCGACTATATTCTCCAGTAGCGTTGTTGTCCTCATCGGCCATACGATCGATCAAGTCTTCGATTTATGGGAATGTGAGGTTACTCAAAGAAACTCTAGATGCGGCTACGATCAGAATCCTCGTTTTATCCATGAGTCTTTCAAAAAATTGTGTATGAGATAACTCTGATCCATGTTGTGATGTGGGAAAGGCGTTGATAACTTTTTCCACGCTTCGTATGAACTCTCAGCCATTTCTTGGATGAACGTGTTAATCTAATTTTTAGCGAATTGAGTTTTATTTCGAAAGAAGAACCGCGTCATGTGAGAGGAAAAAATGAAACATTTTAGATCTAAATTCTAAGATCTAAGAGTAAATTAGTAATTTAGATCATTATTTAATTATTATTTAATTCGATTAAAGTTTATGAAAATCCGACTATAATATTATTATGGATAATAAAAATGAATGGTTAAAGTTGGGAGAGTGTAAATTATTATTGATAATAATATTTTTAGTCGGATTTTCATAAACTTTAATTGAATTAAATAACAATAATAAATCAAATAATAATAAAATTTATAACCTAAATTACTAATTTACCCTCAAAAATTTATATCCAGAATTCTTCTTTTTTTTTCCCTCCGCCGCTTCACACACTCCCTTCTCCTTTTTGTTCTTCTTCGCACATCCTCTCCTCCCGTTCTCCCTCATTCCCTCTCTCAATCCTTCCCCTCACATCCCTCTCTCTCTCACACCCCCACCGTGTGTCTCCTTTGGCCATCGATTCTATTTGTCTCCTCTCGCCGTCGATTTCGTGCGTCGCTCTCCTCTCACCGTCAACTCCGTTGGGCATCGCTATCCTCTCCTTCGTCCTTTTTCTCGCCTTTAACCTCTGTCGTCAATTTGTGAGTTAAAGGAAAGTACAAGCAATATGGAAGACGATAAGGAAGATCATGGTGGTGGTGGTGGTGATGCTAATTATGATTTTGAGGATGAAGAAGAACAGGAATATGATGATGAGGATGAGGATGGATCAGAAGAAGGAGATGATATTGAAGGTGGAATGGAAACTCCCAATAAATTCGAGCATGTTGAATATGAAGCTCTGGCTGAGAAGAAACGTAAAGCACTTTATGATACTCAATGGTATGGCATTTCCTATAGCTTTGCTGTACATGAGCACAATGGTTTAAAGATGTTGTGACTGTGATATTGAGTGACTATGATCATGTTACCAAGATTACACTGAACCCCGTTCTTTAAATTTCCTCATTGCTTCTACTTTAATTCTCCTATTTGATTTATGAAGAATATCTTAGATGTAATACAGAATGCCTAGTCAACCTTAGATGTCTTTCTGAATCAAGTGCTAATTACGGAAGTCGTTGGTTCTGTGACTATGGCAGTGATGGATCTGAAAAGAGAGCTAAATATGATGCTAATAACGATCCAGGCATGGAAGGAATCATGGAATTTATGGTTTATGGTGGCCGTCGAAAATCAAGGAAGGTATTTTTCTTTTGACTTGCTAACATTATCACATCTCAAGAGTTGGCTCCTTCTTTCTCGATAAAATTTGAATTAATCTGTATCATTGTAGATTAGTTCTTTGAGAAAATATTTTTTATTGCCGCATTTGCCCTTTGTACACCCAAACGAAAGTATAGGTTCGAGTGTCATGTGTTTTTATTTTTTTTGGTGTGAGCTGGTGACATTGCATCTCTATAAATTTTTATTTCTTTGAGAAAAATCGATAGGCACATTTTCTCATGTTACATCCAATCGTTGCATTTTTCTCATGTTATATTTCAATGAACTTCTATTTCCTGCATATTCTCTTCTATCATGGTTCTAAATTAATATTTCATTAAGCTTTTATGGTTCTAAATTAATATTTCATTGTTTTCCACAGCATAAAGTACGGGGGAGAAGAAAGGGGTCAAAGAAAAAATATCCACCAGAAATAACAAAAATTTACACAGACGGTCTTTTTCATTATGGACATGGGCGGTTTAGTGAGGTGAGGGTTCTGGATTATTGATTTTTTCATTGCATTCGGCATTTTCTTGGGTAACCTAAAGGATATTTTGTTCTAAGTTTATGTATACCTTCCATATAGCTTTCAAGTATGTGGATTTTCTTGGGTAAACTAAAGAATATTTTGATTAATTTGTTACTTTCTTGCAGGCTTTGTCGTGTTTGCAAAGGGTTATCCAGCGAGCACCAGGTTTTGCTGATGCATATGATACCCTTGCACTTGTTTCAGAGGCACTTGGTAAAACCGAATTAGCTGTGGAGGGTTTCAAGTTACATGCAGCTGTTAAACGTGATTCATATTCCTGTAAAGTGCTTTTTGAGTGGTTCAAGTAAGTAGTCTTTGTTCATGCCAGTCATACTTTGGATCATCTTATAGAGAAAAAATGTAATAATCTCTGACTATATGCATATGTCTATCATGATTGATATGCTCCTCTATACTGGATATTTGCAGAAGTTACAATTTAGGTTTGTGTCAAATTTCCGACAGGTTGGCAAATATTTAGGCTACTCTGACGTGACATTGAATAAAATAAAGATTTTTTTTTTCATTTTAGAACTCTACACCTCTTTAAATTATAAAAGGAGATATTAATGGTAATGTAATCAAATAAAACTATGGAAGAAAAGTATGAAGTTGACATCACTTCAGTATTTTTGTTCTTCCTCTTTAGATTATCCTCAAAAAGGTATGCTTAGGGAGAAAAAATAGAGGCATCTGCTTTGTCCGGTCATGCAGAAGCTTACAGCTTTAAATTGATATTGTCTCCCTTGAATCATGCGATTGACTTGATTTTATTAAGAAATTATTTATTTCAGGGAACAAGGAGATATGGCATCTGCAAGGACATACGCTTCCAAAGCAATACATGCTGATCCAGAAGATATCTCTTTGAAATTTGAATATGCTACTCTGTGCCTAAATGCTGGAAAAGTTAAAGAAGCAGCTGAATCCTATGAGAAAATATTTCGTCAGCGTCCTAATAATATTGATGCGCTAAAGTGGGGGGCAAAGGTATAACCTTAGTGTTTGTTTATTCATCCATCCTTTTGATATAATTGTTTATGTTGTTTTGCTTGTGACGATTAGCTCTTCTGTAGTGTGAGTGAAATTTGTGTTTGGTTTACTTAGCCAAAGTTATAAGAACTCCATGGCTAAATAAGTCCTTATGTAATATGCATGTTGTGTCTTTAGTCCTTATTATGAAGGACTTACATGTAATATTATCCCCAAATAACATGCGACAACATAACAGATAAACCATATTGTTGCTCATGCCATGACTTCTTCACTTCTGCTTGTTTGTTTTTGAGAGAAGATGGCCTTTTTTGTGTGCAATGTTTTGCAGGCTGGTGTGTGCTCTCTTTTCTTGATGGTCTTTTGTGTATTTTTTCCCGTTCTTGGTACAGCATAAAGGGGTCATTTAGCAACGATATGGTTGTCAAGCTTGTGTAGATAGGTTATCTAAAATCTGTATGAAGTCCTCCATCAAAAAGTAAAAGCTACATTGCTGTGCAATATCAGTAGTTCTGCATTAGTTTTCATATTTATGTCATCTAATCACAATATGCCCCAATGTAATTTATTAAATTGAAATTTCATAGTTATAGAGAAGGCTGAAATTTCTTCTCATCCCTAATTCTCAAGGTGCTACTTTTCTACCTCTCAATGGGTTTGTTTCCCTTTTTGCTCTAATGATTTTTCACTATTTTTCCTGCTCTTTTCAGTATTACCTGGAATGTGGTGATGGTGAGCGAGCAGCAAGCATCTTGGAGGATTATATGAAATCAAACCCATCTGAAGTTGGTCCTGATGTGATTGATTTGCTGGCTGCTGTTTTCATGAAAATAAATGCATATGACAGAGCTCTCAAGTATATTAAAGAAGTGCGCCAGATTTGCTATCAAATGAAAGAACTTGCTTCTAACTTAAAAATCAGAGAAGTGATATGTCATGTTCGCCTTAAAGAAATGAAGGAGGCAGAGGTTTGTACCATGTCTTATAGGATTTCTAGTTACTAGTCAGTAAGATTGCTTTAGTGTTGTTAAGCCCTTCTGATTCTTCTTCTTCCTCATATCTGCAGGCTTTGTTTAGTATTCTTCCGCAAGAAGTTGTATGTGAGCATCCTGAGCTTTATTCTGTCATGGCTGATGAATTTATGAATGCTGGCAATTTCCATGCTGCTCTGAAATGCTACCACTTGCTGGAAGCAAGCGCCATATTAGTGAATGTGAGTGAATCTCCAACTGTGCTGATTTTAGTCCTCTTAATGATGCTCTGTTCAATTATTTTCATCTTTACTTGGATCGCTTAGATTAGGCACAAAGGTGCTGCTGGAATATTTAAATAAAAGGAAATAAAGCTCCTCAGTTGCTAACATCTGGTTATATAGCTGTTAAAACCTCTTGGCCGTTGACTCGATAATGTGGCCTCTTTGAAATTTCTTGAAGAAAACCAAGCGATAACTGATATCAGTTATATAGGATGTATTAGTATTTTAGCGCTGTAAAACATTGTTACTCTTGAGACCATTGTGCTGTGACTATCAGTCACCTGTATTTCACCCATGTGTTTTCCTTTATCTGCTAATTAATATTATGATTTTTTTATTGTAGGATGGCTATTTGCTTCTGAAAATTGCTCGCTGCTATATGTCACTTGCTGAAAGATCTCAAGCTATTTCTTTCTTCTATAAAGGTACTTTTTCATTTCTGGATATCAAGAGTTTGATGCAATTGGTCTGATATCAGTATTTTCCTGAAGGAAATAGTCTCTCGATGTGCAAGAGTTGTATTAAGTCACATGTTCATTCTTGGTCTTGCATAAGCCGATTTCATGGACCATTTCTTTTATCGGGAAGGCTATGATCCTGCTTACCTGAAAAGTGCCCCTGGGGTTTCAAAACTTAAATAATATCCCCGCTTCTCTGTTTAATCAGAGATGTTTAAGTTATAGATGTTCTCCTTTGTTTTTCTTCAATTTCTCATTATCATATATTGTTTAGCTTCCATATCTTGTATATCTGACTTGGCTTCTTTTTCAGCATTGAATGTACTCAAGGACCTCGTGGATGCACGGATGATGGCAAACGAGATGAAGCTATATCTGTGCTGTCTCCTCCTGAAAATCGAGGTGAATAGCTGTTAGTATGGAGTTTTCTAATTCTCAGGTCTAGCGAGCATCAACGAGATTTCTTCTTCCATGCATCTGTTTTTGAAGATCTTCATTTTGCATGATCTATCGCTAAATGAATAGCTTTTTGACTGGTTTGATCCATGAAACCTCAAATATAATCATACTACTATTACCTTTCTATTAACTGTTGGTAACATTTCCTCTCTTCCAGTTGTTAAGCTGTACCAAGTGGTTGAATGTGCTTAAACCTGGTTCTGTCGTCTGTATGTGTAGATTCTAATGATGATAAACAGAAGGCATGGTGGCGAAATAGACAGATCAGGATGAGGCTTTGCCAAATCTATCATTCTGAGGGAATGCTTGAGAACTATGCTGAGACAGCTCTGCAGCTGGTTCTTGAATGGGTCAGACGGAAGGTAATGATCCCAACTACTGATGCTACTGTGAGATATTTTTTTATTCTTGTCATCTTATATTACTGCTATAACATCTGGCAGTCTCTTGAAATAGATGTTTTGAATACATTTGAACTTCTCACATTTTGCGAGAATTTTTCTGATTTAATATCTGGGGATTGTTAAAATTTTAGGTTAAGGGGAAAAGGAAGCGCTCAGTGGATTCTTCTGCTGAAAGAGCGAAACAAGAACGAAACAGAAGGCGCCAACATCAGAGAGACAATCAAGCTTTCCAGTGAGTGTTTCGTACATACAAATGCATGCACACCCTCATGACATGCATATGCATACACAAAACACACATTAACACCTTCCGGCATAATCTTCATGTCTTGTCATTTTTTACGTGGAAAATTCTTCTCACTGAAGATTACCCGAAACAACACAGTAACTTTTTTACTTGAAAATCTGTTAAATAAGGCTTAGGGGCTGCAGACCAAAAAAGTTGCGCAAAATCAGGGCAACATTAAATGAAACAAAGAGAATTAGAGAAAGGGTTGCTATTACAGCTCAGAATGAAGATAACTCCAGTGAATCTGAGGTAACTATCAATTTACAATTCAATTCCACTATTGCCTGAATAAGTATTGTAAAATAGTACACCGCTTCCATAGGTCCAAGTCAGTTTATTACCTGCCACACATAAGTAGATTTGAAACCATGTTAAGATATTTTGTATTGAGTGATCTCATTCCCGAGCTTTTCATTACTGGGGGGTAAGAAGTAATTAATACTCCTGTTTTATGATTCCTCGCTCCCATTTTTATTATGTTCCGTTGTTTCACTTACCTCTTGTCTTGTCTGTATCTAAATTTCTTGACTGCTTTTGCCATTTATATCGACCAAGTTACGATAGATACTTTCTCATTCCAGGAAGAAGCCATGAGGAATGAAGATTATCACCGTCTCTTCGTGGATGTATCTTCCCATACCCTTTCTCTGTTATTTATAGACTATCTAGAATTGGTTTTCCATTCAGCATTTCTTGCTTTTGGCTGGACTCATACTACTTTGCTTTCAAGTGTCCTTTTTCAAGGGATACGATTCTGCATTATGTTGGTTATGATACCATAAATGTCTCTTGCAGTTATGTAAGGCATTGGCATCGTTACAAAAGTACTGGGAAGCTCTTGAGATAGTTAATCTGGCTCGGAGGTTGGACGCCAAAATGCTCCCTGTTGAGAAGAAGAAGGAGCTTCAGTCACTTGGAGCTCGTAATTTCTTAACTCAAATATCCATTTTTTTTAAAGATCCGAGCTTGATCACCTTTTATGGTTCTTTTTCTTCCCCATGCAATATCTGTAAAGAACGTCAGATAGGCAAACGACTTTGCTTACTAAATGATCGGTTTTCTCTTTTGGATTTTTTCAGAAATATCGTGCGATACTTTGAACCCAAAGCAGTGGTTTGACTGTGTGAGATCAGTTATTCAGCAACATCCACATCGTTTGAATGCTTGGAACTGCTACTACAGAGTAATTTCAAGGTATACAAATCATCTGCATTTTGTGGATTTCGCCGTTAAAGTTGCATCTGATTTTCTTGGAAAGTCTTGTGTAATTATGCACTTAGAAAATAGAGAGACAAACATCTCACTGAGATTTGAAGCTGGGTTAAAATGTAGATTGGGGAAACGAATTTCTACTGAAGCTAAGTTCATGCATCACTTGCGATCCAAACACCGGGATTGTGTTCCGCCAATTCTAATCGCTGGCCACCACTTTACCATAACCAGCCGCCATCAAGATGCCGCAAGAGAATATCTCGAAGCATATAAAATATTGCCTGATAACCCATTAATTAACCTCTGCGTCGGTATGTGTCAATCCTCCTTAGTCATGTAGGTGGATCCTATAACGCCCTCAAAACAATCATCGTCTCTTTTTCCTCTTACAGGGACTGCCTTGATCAACTTAGCCCTCGGTTTCCGACTTCAGAACAAACATCAGTGCCTCGTTCAAGGTTTCGCATTTCTGTACAATAATCTTAGAATTTGCAACAACAGTCAGGTAATTTCTCTACACCAGCTTCTTGAATTAGGATTCAATATTCATAACGCATTTAGCGAACCGGATGAATTATTGCAGGAGGCGTTGTATAACATTGCACGTGCATATCACCACGTAGGACTCGTAACTTTAGCAGCTTCGTATTATGAAAAGGTTCTCGCTATCTATGAGAAGGAATATCCAATGCCAAAACTCCCGAACGAGGATCCAAATGCCACCGAAGAGCGTAAGCCTGTCAACTGCGACCTCCGTAGAGAAGCAGCTCACAATCTGCATCTGATTTACAAAAACAGCGGGGCGTTCGACCTCGCTAGGCAGGTCTTGACGGATCATTGTACATTCTGAATCATCGTCATCCTTCATTTTGGTTGTTTATATTAGGATTTTAGAACAATTCTTTTCCCCATTTTTTTGTACAGTGATGTAAAAGGTTTTAATTTCTACCGTTATAAATAGTAAATATTGTATCTCCGAAACATCAACAATATCTGCTTTATTCACAAGCCAACTTAGTGTCAAAGCTGCTCAAGCAGATCGCAAAAGCTTGAAACGCCGACAATGGATACCTGTAATCCATGGTGAACATGTCTTTTCCGACCTTCCCGAACTGTAGAATCACCTTATCATGGTCGTGGTTCGATGTCGTGGCCGTGGCTGCTCCTGGATGCGGTGGTTGTCTCGCTGCGACCAGCTGAAAATTCTTAACTGATGCTACGGTAACCCGTCCTCGGAAATTCAGACACCAGCATTGTAACTGCTCGTGCCACCTCGGCTGTTTGTTCTTTAGGATCAAGGGTCTGAAATTCATGTCTTCTTCGATGATGTCATCAGAAGAGACGCCGATATCGGAGAATCTTGAACTGCTGAAGTCCACTGAAGGGTTTATAGATTTGGAGAAGGAAATGCTGCGGAATGAATCCTCGAGAGCTCGTGGAGGGAGGAGTTTCTCAGGTTGACCAGGGACAGTACCGCCAGATTCGAGTGATGAAGCGGGGATTGAGTTCATGATACAATGCATTCGCCGTGGGCCACGAGTGCCCAAGACATTGAGCTCGTACGTGATCTGTGCTATGCTGTAGGAACCAAATGGAACTTTGGGCGAGACCCTTTTCGAGTGAAATCTTCCGCGGCTCTTATGATCCGTTACAAGGTTGTTCAATGAGGTGCATTGTGGTTGTGTGTCATACACCAAGAACTTCGTCCCGAGGAAGTTTGATCTGTCAGATGAATACATAAAAGAGTTATATAATCATAAACTCGTTACTCGCAATTAATTTTATATCCGACCAATAATTTGTTCGATTTTACCTCAACTTTCCGAGATACGTGCAGCTTGATCTCGATATGTTACCGGCATCCATTGAGATAATGTACTCGGTACGAGTAGTTCTACGGGTTCTTTTTGCCGAAAGAAGAAACTTCCCATTCTCCACAAGTAAAGCTGAATTCACAATCCAACATTGATAGGGTAAAGATTTATCAAATATGATCAAATATCATATATATATATATATATTAGTCCATATTTCATATTTTGATCGAAATGGGACAACATAACATAACAATATTCTCGCAAATGGAAGTTACCAGGACTTAGACAAAGAAAAAGATGAAACATTAGCTTAGATTTATCCCTTTTGATGAAGCATTGGATCATTCCATCACGTGGCCCAGGCTGCAAATAGAAAAAACACAATCTTAATCAGATATTTATTCACAAAAAAAAAACATGAAATCAAAGCAGATGAACAAAAGGGTTACCTGTTTGAGAGAAACAGGAAATGTAAGCATTCCACAAATTTCAGGAGATTTAACAATTTCATGGCACATTGATCTCCAAGATCGACAAACAGAAGCACAAGCTACAACGTTCTTTCTTGACGGCCAATTACTTTCACTCTCTTCCAATCTTCTGATCACATCATAAAGAAGCTCCGGAGGAAGATTTGCCCATTTACTTGTCTGAATTATTACAGCCGTTATGTCCTCACAATCATTCTCTCCCCCTAATGATCCATCTGATTTCTTCCCCTTTTGAACATTCGACACTCTAAAATCAAAACTCCTCCTTGATAAGCTCCCAAAACCATCCCTCACTTCACGAACAATGCTTCGAAATGACATTTTTTTTTTGTTTTTTTACTACAACAACATAAGCTGAAATAGCTCAAACCCTTGAAGCTTTGATGAGGGTCTGTTCATAGACACCAATAGAGAAAACAATCAGTCTTTAAGAATGAATTTAAGAAAAAATAAAAACATAAAGGAAAAGTGAACCCTAAAAAAAAAAGTGAAGTAAAATTGGCTAAAGCTTGGAAAAGAAAAAGCTATCACCATTGCACGCCCAGTAAAGAATCTTGCTTCAGAAAGCTATCGGTCAATCAAAGCCAAACCCTTTTTTTTTTAATTTAAACAAAGAAAAAGATTACTCAGCTCATATTCAATCCTTCCTCCATAGACATAACTAGGATTCAATTGATGATTGAAGTAATAAGTGGTTACTGATTATAGAACCTGAAATCAAGGGCATTTAATGGTTTGTAATTAAACCAAAATCAAAACCGAAACCAGACGATCAAATTGGATCAGGAGAGTGTAGGCACTTCCAAAAAGTGAACTTAATTCTCTGATTCACTAACCATAAAAAATGATTTCAGGTATACCCACTGATGAAATCATGAAAACAATTTACTGATTTACTTCCTAAAACATAAAAGATTTGGACTTTGAAATTCGAATCTCTATTTGAGTCTATAAACACGAGACAAAGCGAGAAAAAAGAGAAACCTTTTTGGGGATGGAAATTGAATCACATCCGTCTGCAAGTGCAAGCTTCCATGGATTCTCCGACCAAACACACAGGCTCCTCCGAGTATTTCGATAAAGCTAAAGCAGAAGCTGAATTTTCCCAAAAAAAATCGAATCTTCCAAAAATTATGGGTAAGAAGAAGAAAATAAAACAGGTTTATAAAGACGCAAAGAGATCCGTGCGATTCTTCTTAAATCTAAAACAAAACCCAGAAAGTCAAAGAACAAAGCAAAAAAAAAAAAAGAGATAAAGTCTCTCCCTTTTTTTTCTCTCTTTGCTTTTCCAGTACTCAGGAGCTTTTCTTGAATTTTCTTTAATATGGACTCCAGCACGAACATTAAATATAGTTCACGAGACTGGTAGATAATATAATAATAATAAGGAAAAAAAAAAGACAATTCAATTTTGCAAAATCCATCTGATTCCCTTCAATTATATCAATTCAGTCAATTTTTTCCTCCGTTATATAAATAATATATTGGTGTTAATCGATCCAGTTTTGATTCGATTTTAATCCGATTTTGACCCAAATCAAATATCCAATTTTGACAAGTATTATAACCGATTTTTAACCCAATTTCGACAATTTTTAACCCAATTTCACTCAATTTTAACCCGATTTCACTCAATTTTAACCTAATTTCACCCAAATTAACCTGATTCCATCAAATTTAAATCGATTTCCACCCAAGTTTAACCCGATTTTATCTATTATAACCCAATCTCACCCAAATTAACCTGATTATCGCCCAATTTAACCGATTTACTCACTTTTAACCCGATTTACTCTTTTTTAATCGATTTAACTCGAATTTTGATTCACCTCAATTTCATCCAAAGTAATATAATTCCAACCTGATTCCACCCAATTTAATATAATTCCAACCCAATTTCACCCAAATTTTACTAGTTTTCAGCGAATTTCAACCCGATTTAACTGATTCACTCACTTTTAACCCGATTTACTCACTTTAAACTTGATTAAACCGATTTACTCATTTTTAACCCGATTTATTCTTTTTTTAATCCATTTAACTCGATTTTTTATTTAACTCAATTTCATCCAAAATAATATAATTTCAACCCGATTTCACCAAATTTAATATAATTCCAACCCGATTTCACCCAAATTTTACTAGCTTACACCGAATTTCAACCCGATTTAATCGATTTACTCACTTTTAACCTGATTTACTCACTTTAAACTTGATTAAACCGATTTAACCCAATTTTCGATTTACCTCAATTTCATCCAAAGTAATATAATTTCAACCCGATTTCATCCAATTTAATATAATTCCAACATAATTTCACCCAAAATTATTAGTTTTCACCGAATTTCAACCCGATTTAAACGATGTACTCACATTTAACCTGATTTACTCACTTTAAACTTGAACCGATTTAACCCGATTTTCGATTCACCTCAATTTCACCCAAAATAATATAATTCCAACCCGATTTCACCCAATTTAATATAATTCCAACATAATTTCACCCAAATTAGTTTTCGCAACATAATTTCACCCAAATTTATTAGTTTTCGCCGAATTTCAACCCGATTTAACCGATTTACTCACATTTAACCTGATTTACTCACTTTAAACTTGATTAAACCGATTTAACCTGATTTTCGATTTACCTCAATTTCACCCAAAATAATATAATTCCAACCCGATTTCACCCAATTTAATATAATTCCAACCTAATTTCACCCGAAATTTGCCCCGATTTTGACCTCAGTTTTGATCCAAATTTTGACCCGGTTTTCGATTTACCTCAATTTCATCCAAAGTAATATTTGGGTCAAAATTGAGGTCAAAATCGGGTCAAAATTTGGGTGAAATTAGGTTGGAATTATATTAAATTGGGTTAAATCGGGTTGGAATTATATTACTTTAGATGAAATTGAGGTAAATCGAAAATCGGGTTAAATTTGTTATTTAATTTAGAAAATATTATAAAATCTCAAATTTTATCTGATATATTTTAAAAACGATCGTAAATTTTAAAATATATCGGTTTAAAAGTGAGTACATCGGATTGAAATTCGGTGAAAACTAGTAAAATTTGGGTGAAATCGGGTTGAAATTATATTAAATTGGGTGAAATCGGATTGGAATTATATTATTTTGGATGAAATTGAGGTAAATAAAAAATCGAGTTAAATTGATTAAAAAAAGTAAATCGGGTTAAAAGTGAGTAAATCGGTTAAATTGGACGATAATCGGGTTAATTTGGNAAGTGAGTAAATCGGTTAAATTGGACGATAATCGGGTTAATTTGGGTGAAATTGGGTTAAAATGGGATAAAACCGGGTTAAAATTAAGTGAAATGGGTTAAAAATTGTCGAAATCGGGTTAAACATCGGTTATTGAGGTAAACTTTGGATGAAATTGAGGTTAAAAGTGAGTAAATCGGTTAAATTGGGCGATAATCGGGTTAATTTGGGTGAAATTGGGTTAAAATTAGATAAAATCGGGTTAAATTTGGGTGGAAATCGGATTAAATTTGATGAAATCGGGTTAATTTGGATGAAATTGAGTTAAAATTGGGTAAAATCGGGTTAAAATTGAGTGAAATTGGGTTTAAAAATTGTCGAAATCGGGTTAAAAATCGGTTATAATACGGGTTAAAATTGAGTATTTGATTTGGATCAAAATCGAGTCAAATCGGGTCAAAACCGGATCGGTTAACACCAATATACTGGTTATATAACGGAGGGGAAATAGGTTGAATTGATATAGTTGAGGGGGGAATCGGATGGATGTTACAGATGAGGGAGAATTGGCTATATCAGGGGAGAATTTGAATAAAGCATGATAGTTGAGGGGAATCGGCTTTTTTCCATAATAATAATAATAATAATAATAATAATAATAATAATAATGTACCCACAAATGCTTTTTTGCTTTGTTCTTTGTTCCTTTTATTTATTTGTTTGTATTTTACGCGTCGAATTTATACATTGATTATTGTTTTTTTTAATGAGAGAAATTTTGTAATGAAATGAGATTGTAAAGCATTATTGACCACGAGGCTGCATGACCTTCGCCTTGCATCAAGCGACGACGACCCAACCGTGATTTTGACTTTCTGTTTTGCTTTTAAGTTAACTAAATAATTCATTAAAAAATTTGGAAAAATAAATTATAATTTTGTATAAAGTATGATAAGTAAGTAAATAATGTTATGAATTTTATATGAGTAACGTCTCGACACCTCCCCCAACGTCATTTATTACATCACTACGATACGTTATCTATCCAAAAAAATATTTGAAACAAATATGTTTAACTGTGGTATGTGGTGAAAATAATCATTGAAAAATAAACATAAATGATTGAATCAAAATCTTTTGTAACATTTTTCTGATTACATTGTTAATAATTAAAGGTTTTTTTATGTACTAAAGTTGGATGCATGAATTAAGGCCATGGTCGTACAAAGGTATGATATAAAAATTTAGGGTTAGATTTTCTATTGGACATTTGTATCCCACGAGTGCAAGAAATACTGTCTGATTTCAATGTGTGAATGGTCCACACTTGGAAGTTCATATGTGTATAGATATAAATAATCAACATTATTCATTATTTCAATAATCATTACACCATAAACATATTCGTCATATTGGCAATCTCCCACTATATATATATATGATGATGATAATCATAGATCATACAATAACATTACAAACTTCATTTTATTACTATATTTAGTAACTTATGTTCCTCTCTCCCCAGCCGTTTCTGCATCTGCGAATCACACAATACATAACACTTATCATATCACACTATCGCCTACTCGATTCCATGAGAATTATTCCATTTTAAATCTCGTTTCTCCAATAAATTTTGCAATAAATCGTAAAATATAGAAGATGAATCCAAGTTTACTTAAGCAAATCAGGTCTGAATGAGATCGGATCAATTTAGGTTCAAAATCTGGGTTTCAAAATCTGCGAAGAACAGCGAAGGAAGTGGTGAAGATTTACCAGGTGAGCATCTGATCCGGCACTTTCCCTCGCATCTATGCATCAATCTCGCTGAAACATAACCCAATTTTATTCAAAATCAAGATCTAGGGTTTTGAAATTCAGAGATCTCGAACAGCTGAGGAAACTCACTGTCGGGTTGAACGCAGCCGGTATAACAAGCGTCGATGCAATCGAAAGGTCCTGCAGCCACCGCCATCTTCATATCCGAAGAAGTTGCTACCAGAATCATCAGAACCGCCATTATCATCGCATGCTTCGTCATCGCCGGAGTTTTTTTTTCCCAATTCTCGATCTTATTTTTTTTTTCAGGTCTATTTGTGAAGATATCTTACGGGTTTTTATAAGCTGTCTTCGTTGCCAGGTTTGACCACCAGTCGTTGAATAACACGTCACCACTATGAGTATATATTATAACTGTATATATATTGGCAGATCAAAGCGAAGTAATTTTAAATTTATGAAACATACTTACTTTGTGTTCGTGGGGGGGACCCAAAAAAACAATTTATTAAATAATGACAATTTATTAGAAAAAAGTTTGTATCAAAAGTTATATTCTTTCTTAAAATTATCATCTTTAATCAAATATATAATTAGAAATTTATAAAAATAATATATAAGAACCATAATTTACACGTTACGATAAAAGATTTGGTTAAATAACCAAGAATATCATCGAACTCACTCGCATGACCAACATGCATCATAGTAGACTATATACATATATATAAGCTAAATTATAGTGTATATATATTGAGTTATCGGGATAATACAAAGGTATTAACACACATGTATATGTATATAAGTGTGTATATATATGTGATTATTTATATAAACGAGTAAAAAGTCGGATATTAGACTTTAATCTCTCACTTATTATGGGACTTCACTCTTGATTGCAGTGAGATGAATGGCCTTGTCATCCGAAGAGGTTGTAATACTTTTCATTTCCTTCATTTTACCCCATAGCACAGTGTATACTCCTCCCACGATCATTATTGCTCCTATTATACTGTAATTTCATAAAATCAAACCATTATATATATATATATCCACATTCATATATATTGGTATATGCATTGTTTCTTTGGTACCTTCCCAAATGAAGAGTTTCGTCGAGAGCGAATGATCCGACAAGGGCTACAATGACAAGGCTTACCGGACTAAATATGGACACGAACAATGGACCCTTTAACTCCACACATCTCGCAACTATTGCAACCACCGTTCCAGATACGATAATTCCCTACATCACCAAACCTAATTAATTACCTTTTTTTACTTAATTAATGTGAAAATTAAGTCATGTAATTATGAGTTTAATTACCGAATAAGCGGTGGATAGAAGCCTTAAGTCCAACCCTAATCTCCATTGCTTCCAATCTCTCTCCGTACACACGGCCAGAAGTACGGACACTAAGCTTGCCATTACGCACATAAGAGCTGTGTTCCAATAGTGCCCTCCAAATTGCTTGCTTACTTTCGCCTACGAATCATCATTATATCACAAATTCTAAATTGAAATATTATATATGAATCAAATTATTTATTGTTAATTGTTTTTGAATGAGAATATATATAATGGACGGAGGATGGAGAAAAGACTTGCCTGAAGTAAGAGCCAAAGGGAGTAAGAGAGGTTACCGCCGAGACCGAGAAGAGCTCCGGAGGCTGAGACATGAGAAGATGGTCGATGGGAATTAGGACGATGTCGGTGTAAGAGGTCAACGTGCGTTGACCAAATATGAATCTCGAGGCCTTTGTAGAAGATGAACACAAGTGTTCCACTCATACCAAGTAATGTCCCCACCACCTTTGCCCTCCCTGCGTTTGATCTCAGCCCTACATTCTCCATCCTACCGTAGGACCCACGTCAAGATCAACGGACGAGGTTAGAAGACAATACCCATTTTGCTTTAGTTGTGTAACATTAGATACTTAGGATAGTTCTTTTTATATGATTTATAATATAAAGTATATAAAACTTCAAAAGCATACAATATATAATAGGATTACACATTTTTTTTGCATCATAAATTTGTATTTGTATTATTTTTTTTTATTTTGTTGGGTTTACCCGAAAGCGGCGGCGAGGACGAAGGTGAAGAGAGGGATGAGGATGCCGGCGGCGGAGGAGAATGTTGCTGACGTCAGCGCGAGACTTGCCACGTATAGAGTGTTTGGTAATACCCCTCTGTTTCCACATTCTCATTAATATGTCCCAAAAGCTTCACAATATATATATTAAATGCTAAACACTCATAAACTGTCATATATTAATTACATTCACGTACTTTCTAATCATATATATATATATGTATGAGCAAGAATAACTCTGTGATATTCGTTAATTACGAGAAGATTCAGCACATCAAAATCGGTTTACTTTTTACATAACCTTTGAAATCATACGTAAAAAACGAAACTGCAAAAAAAGAAGAAGAAAAATTACGAGGAAGAATAAATGAAGAATACCCGAGTAACCCGGAGACAAACCCTAGTAGTAGCAATCTCCATGTAAATTTTGGCCTCTTCCTCCTAATAATTAACGACACAAATCATATACTTATAATAATAAATGCTACGTGCATATACATATATATATATATGTATATATAGAAGACAGACCTTTGGAAGAGGAGAGCAATGAGAAGAGTAAAAAAAGAGGCAAACAAGAGACGATAAGCAACGAGAACCCTTTGGTTCATACCATCAGCCATCACCAACCTAAACAATATACTCATCCCTGCGTACGACACCTGAACCATCACCATTCCCATTACGGTCCTCGTTTCTTTCCCCATTTCCCAAATTTGCCCCACCATTTTTTATTCCTTTCTTTTCCAACCCTAAATTTTTGTTTTAAATGGTGGAGAATATCGAGGAACTAAGGGGAGGGAGAGTATCGAGGGTTAAGGCTCGTTATCCCCACTTGAGGTTTATTTATCAGTGAGAGTAATTTATGTTTTTTTATATAGAAAAATCTCAATATTTTTTTATACAAAGTGCGGTCCACTTAAAAAGATACTAATGCCTGTAAATACGAATTGTGGGATATTTGGATGTCAAGTTCAAGTGTATGTTTCCGGAATATATATATACGATGGAACATTATCCTAGAGATTATGATGATACTATTTTACAAAGCCTGAATAAAAATGAGTAATTGTGTATGAACCAAATTTTGCCAAAAAAAATCATGAATACAATGCTAATTAATTGATTAAATATGTTGATGAAACACATAGCGCAAGGGATTATTTTCCTACAAAAATAATTATACAATAATTTGTATAAATAGTAAACTGATGAATTTGTATAAAATATAATACATAAAACATGATGTGAAATCAATATATATCAATATACATATATATATATATATGCTATGATATGTATCAATGAACTACTAAATACAATCCCACAACACACACAATATATATATATATATAATTCAATCATCTAACAAATTACATTTATTATTGAAAAATATGTTGTTTGAGAAGAGATACGAACCTTATAACACATATTCTACCTGAAAAATAATAGTTATATGTTTATCTCATAAAAATGGTGTATAAATTAATCTATTATAAATTAATCTATTATGCAATTTAGATATGAACTCGATTTTTAACAAATCTTGCAATACTTTTACAGCTCAATTATTTTAGTGAAAATATCATTCGAGGTATCAATTATATAAAATCTTACCGTAAGAAAAAGGTGTGAGACTAAATGTTTCAATTATATAAAATTTGGGAAGGGTTGAAGTCCCTAGATGCGGAGGAAATTTAAGTATCATTTAAAGAAAACGATATTTACAATGATAAATTTATGTGATTATACAATAAAAATACACGAGATTACAGAATAATATACTATATTGTTTAGGTATTAAATGTTTTAAAACGTGTAAATGTAACACAGAATTGATGTAATTTTAAAAATATCGAATTTTGAAAATGTAAGCGTAATTTTAAAGTGATATTTACGATGCGCAATATAATAATAATAATAATAATAATAATAATAATAATAATAATAATAATAATAATAATAATAATAATAATAATAATAATAATAATAATAATAATAATAATAATAATAATAATAATAATAATAATAATAATAATAATAATAATAATAATAATAATAATAATAATAATAATAATAATAATAATAATAATAATAATAATAATAATAATAATAATAATAATAATAATAATAATAATAATAATAATAATAATAATAATAATAATAATAATAATAATAATAATAATAATAATAATAATAATAATAATAATAATAATAATAATAATAATAATAATAATAATAATAATAATAATAATAATAATAATAATAATAATAATAATAATAATAATAATAATAATAATAATAATAATAATAATAATAATAATAATAATAATAATAATAATAATAATAATAATAATAATAATAATAATAATAATAATAATAATAATAATAATAATAATAATAATAATAATAATAATAATAATAATAATAATAATAATAATAATAATAATAATAATAATAATAATAATAATAATAATAATAATAATAATAATAATAATAATAATAATAATAATAATAATAATAATAATAATAATAATAATAATAATAATACGACTGTCCAAAGCTTCCTTGAAATCTAATTATTTTTACACAAAAAAAGCAACGATTTATTACTTAATCCCAAAATGTGCACTATTTTTCCTCTTCTAAATATTTCGAGTATAAAATACATGAAATAAAATAAAACATTTGTAACACATTTTTAAAAGGGTCAATTACTCTGTATATATGTAAATATATATAGAAGGTCTGCGGTGAATATATGCAAGAAAAAAACTTTAATATTCTAATGGATGGCATTCCTACATAAATGATAAATTCACACACGTACGAAAACATATTTTATATATAAACATAAATATAAAATATAAATAAAAGAGTTATATTGCGTTAATAACATTTGTCCCGAAAATAGTAGACTACGTAGTAACCGTAATTTGGTGGAGTATTAAGACAAAATGGCAATGAAGCCGCGTGTTTGGTTTGATGTTGACACGTGCGACGCATGCTTTGTGCTTACGTGGCTTCTTCACCATTGTGATGCCAACTATTAATGCACGTTATTATATTTTAAGATTTTGGATTTCTCCCTTATATAAATATCTTAATTAGTTTCCTCATACCATTTTAATTACTGCCAACAAATTAAAATAGAAATAATGATGATTTTCGCATGATTATTATCTCACAACAAAATGATGATGATGATATGATATACACGTTTTACATATAGATTATCATTAAACAAGTGATTAGAACTTCCATTAGTTATAAGCATAGAGTTTTAATTTACAAGGTCTTTATAGTGCTTGAACTGAGTGCAGGGTTTTCCTTTTGTTTTTTATTAACAAAATTAGGGACAGTTATAATTGTACACGAAATTTTCTTATTTTCACAGCACGCCTTTATTTCCTATAATAAATTAGTTTTTTAAAATGAATTATGTATATATATAACTGGTAAGAAGAAATTGAGAACCAGATATTAATAATTTTAGAAACTAGATATTTAAGGAAAATTGTTTCTATATATTTGGAACAGCAGATTAACATATCTCTTCATAGGACTATCATAGAAACAACTTACTGCATTGGAAAATAATATGGGTAAAAGATGGATTCGATTTTACAACGTGAATTGTTTTTTTCCCGGTTTAACTCTTATATACACCAAACAAGAAATAAATAAAATTTTCTTAATAAAAAATTCACTTTTTGCTATTCCAGCACAATTATTATTGGGCTAAACTAGACCCAAAATATTTCCGGCCCAAGCCCAATACCTTTCCATGACTAGAGTTGTCACAAGATTTTCAGAAAGTTAAAACTCCTTTAGATTTATCAATTTTGTCTATTTTTTCTTCATAATTTGCATTTTTTCTATTTTTTTCTCACGGCTCTCCATTCATCCTATTCTTCTTTTATATTATACAATTTTGTTTATAACTATTTTTATTTAAGTTCTATGAAATCTTCCAATTTTAATCCAATTTTAATTATCATTCATTTAAAATTCGAATCAATATGAAATTTAACAAAATTTAAATCGAAAATTAAATAAAAACCAAATTTTATCGGTTTGTTCGATTTTAACCCGAAATTGGTACAATATTGACTCAATTTTCATTTTCATCCAATTTTAATTATCATTCATTTAAAATCCGAATCAATATGAAATTTAACAAAACTAAATAAAAAATTAAATAAAAACCAAATTTTATCGATTTGTTCGATTTTAACCCGAAATTGGTACAATTTTGACTCAAATTTGGTACAATATTGACTCAATTTTCATTTTCATCCAATTTAAATCTGAATCAATATTAAATTCAACAAACTAAACCGAAATTTAAATAAAAAACCAATTATTATCGGGTTGTTCGATTTTAACCCGAAATTGGTATAATATTGACTCGAATTGAGTACAATTTTGACCCAATTATGATACAATGTTGAGTGATTCGAGTTTTAATCAATTGAAAAACAAAATCGCATCAAGGTTGGGTGCAATTTCGACTCGACATCTGTATAAATTCGATTTTTTATTTTTACTCGATTAAAAACTGAATCGCTCAAAATTATATCCAAATTCGAGTCATAAATGGGTCAACTTTGTTTTTATTTAAATTTTGATTTAGTTTGGTTCAAATTTAATATTGTTTTAGATTTTAATCGAATGAAAATCAAAATTGGGTACGATTTTGGTGTAATTTTTAGTTTCACTCGATTAAAATCCGAATTACTCAAAATTATATTGAAAAATCGATAAAAATTTAGGTCAAATTTGAAAAACCGATAGAAATCGGTTTTTATTTAAATTAAAGTTTAGTTCGGTTAAAATTTCATACTGATATTGATTTTAATCGAATAAATTAAAATTGGATCCAGACTTTTGTAAATTGAGCCTAAATCGGATCAAAATTGGTTTCAAATTATATCAAAATTAAGTATAAATGAGGTCAAAATTAGATCTAAATTCTGGTTTAAATTTAATCTAAATCGGATCAAAATTGATTTCAAATTCTGGTTTAAAATCATTCTTAATCGGGTCAAAATTGGTTTTAAATTCTGGTTAAATTTGATGTTAAATCAGATCAAAATTGAATCTAAACCAAATCAAAATTATACCTATATCGAATTAAATTAAATATAAAACCGGATCAAATTTAATTTTGGATCATGTTGGATCAAAATTGAGTTGAAAATGTACAATGATTTCTAACTTGATATCAATGCGAGCATCTCACGGCTAGATTTAAATGTGACACATTCCGTACGCCTCCAGAGTTGAACCTAAGAGAACCGCCTCGAATCCGATAACCGGAAAATCCAACAAAAATCTAAAAAGTCCCCAAATTCGGAATAAGCCCTAAAATTGTCGTCTTTTACGCTTATGGACTTCGCCGAGACGAAATCAAATCCTCCGGTGAACGAACGGAAAGTAGCCGGAGACGAACAGCGTAAACGATTGACCTTCGGTTGTCCGAAAAAGACGAGAGACTTGCCCAATGTGTCGGAATGCCAAGCTTGCGGCTTCAGGGTCGACGCTTCCGCTGGTAAGGCCCGAATTCGGTTACTGTACAGCGAATGGCGTGTTATTCTTTTGTGCAAAGTTTGTCTTGTTCGTGTAGAGTCTTCAAAGATTTGTTCTTACTGCTTTAGAGACGCGTCAATGGAGGATTGTGTTCGTTGCTGTCAATGTGGTCGTTCTCTGCATAGTTCTTGCTTCCAGAAATACAGAACTGTGCCGGTGTGCTCTTGTAATTCGCTTCCCGGAAAGGATTTTTTGATTTGTGTGGATTGTTGGGTTCCTATATCGATAGCGAGGAAGAGACCTGTTCTGAAAAGTATGAGAGTTTGTCAACATGGGATGGGTCTGAATCCAGGGGATATGAACAGAGGTGTTGGTTTACATGGAAAGAACATCAAACCAGTGAAACTGAGGGAAATGGGTTTGAAGAATGCTGTGGAATTAGATCAAAATTTACTTGATTTGGAAACGAGTGAAGCGGATAGTTGTGAATCTGGTCAGAATAGAGATTTGCACCCTATAACGAACCCTTTGAAGCCAATTATAAGAGTATATGGGAGAAATGGTACACATTTTTGCAACAATGACCACAGTACTGATAATCCCTCCGAGGAAAAGTTAAATGATCGAAATGAAAACTCTCGAGCTAGATGCTTAAACGTGTATGCAAGGAATAGATGGCGAAGTGGCAAGAATTTGTGGATTATTAACGACGGTTATACAAAAGTGGAGGCAATGACGAGTAAAGGGCAAGAAGGTTGTTCAACGAAAGTGATGAATGTGTATGTGAGGAAGAGATGGAAAAATGGTAAAGTCCGTGACTTTCAAAAGAAAGAGGAGGGACAGGAGAGAGGTTCAACTGATAAGCTCAATGGCGATTCTCATGAATCCAACTCAAGGTTACCTGAATTAGTTGTGTTGATACATGAAGAGGAAAAAGTCTCAGTTAAGCCGATGAAAGTGTATTCAAGGGTGAGATTAAAGAAAGCAGGATGCACTCAAATGCAACCAGATGGATGAAAGGGGGAGTATTTTCATGACTACACAGACTCCATGTGATTGTGATATAAAGGTCAACCAGAAGTGCTCAAGGGCGATTCTAATGAATCCAAATCGAATAGCTGAAGTACTACAGGAAAGTATGGTTTCAAATGTAGAAGCCAGGAACAACCACCATGATGAAGGAGGTCTTGATAAGGCTTGAGGCCTCTGCTACTTGGTGCCCTTTATGGGATTCTGAATTTTCTCTTGCTCTAGACTTCTTCTGGCTGCTGGCTCTTATCATATCAAACCCTCATCTTTGATGACCAGGTAAAACACTTAGTGTTTTCAGGCGTGTCCTTCTTGGCAGCTATTTGGCATTGGGTATTATTGGGATCTAGCAACTTTTACTGATGAACTTGGATTTCCCAAGATTTCTTTCACGAGCGACTTGTTTTTCCTGCACAAATGAAGCTTATTTGACCAATTTTCATATAACATTGTTAGATCTTTGATTGATGGAACAAAGTCGTCCTTGTTGGCATCATATTAGCATCGTCTTTTGTGGTCTGAATTGGATTGAAAGATTTACACACCTCTTGACCTTTAAGAATGTTGATCATCTTAATTGATCTGAACCCGGTTTAAGCTTAACCAGCCGGTTTTAGTATGGGTAAGATGGTTGGCCAGGTGGGTCAAGTTAGGACAGATCTTGAGAGGTTGATGCTATTAGTGTCATATCGCATATACGACAGTCTTTATCCTCAACGAGAGAAAGAATATACTTTTAAATCAGTCTGTCTCTCTCTAACATCCATGTTTAAGGTTTACATTAACATCAACTCTCCTTCCAACAACCATTAAACATATGTTCTTATTCCATGTGAATTACACCCTTGGTTTTCAGATTTATGGGCTCGTTTGTTCTTGAGAATCTGGGTTTAGGGCAGATAAAGTTTATATTTTTGTGATGAAAAACATGTAAAAAAAGGTTTTTTGAAGGTTCAAATTGATAATATTTGGGAATAAAAAAGTGTGCCAAAAGGAAAGGTGGAGAGAAGGGGAGGAAGAAAGGCATCAATGCTTTGTTATTGGGATTCGCACTGTTGCTGAATTCCAAGATCTGCCAACCATTATTGTTTACCTTCTCTCTCTTCTCTCTCATTTATTTATTGTTATATTATAAGAAAAACAAAATAATTTAATATGAAAAAAGAAATCTCAACAAATCCAGTGAATATGTTCCTTGTTCTTGGTTCAATTTGGAGAAGAACCTTATGTGTTGGATTCCATTTGCATTTCGGTCAAAACCCTCTTTGTGTGTTTTTTTAACTCCAAGATAAAAAAACAGAGATGCATGTTTTTGTGTTTTTTGGAGTTTTGTTGTAATAAAATATGATTCGATAAGAAGGTTTTTATAATTATTGTGTTTTGTTTTTTGAGGAAAATGGAGGAAAGTTGAAGATATATAAAAAATAAAAGGGGGCCAAACAGGGAACATACTTTAGCTTTTTATATTTGTCTTAAGCTTTTCTCTCATAGGCAGATGAGCTCGCAGCTCTTCTCAATGTCTCTCTAGAGAGAGAGAGAAGAGAAAAGCTAATCAAAAGCAATTCCACAAAGAAAAAAAAAATTGGAGAAAAAAAAAAGAAGCAAGCAGTATGACTGGTAAAACAATGTTGGGTTAGTGATTGAAATTTATTTAAAAAAAAATTACAAAAAAAAGGGGCAAAAAGGCTGCGGACAGACAAGGCGAACTCTCCTTTCCATTGGGGGATTCTTCCATGGTGTAAAATTCCTCCGATTCTATTTCTTTGAGGTTCGTTTTTTTTTTGTCTTATGATTTCCGTTTTCCGTTGCTCCTGAAGAATCCTGGGTATTGGTTTTTTCTGGATCTCCGGTAAAACCGTGGCGTTCTTATGTCCGAAAGCTCAGATTTAGGGTTTTTTCTTTATCTGGGTGTTTCGATTTCGGGGGAAAGTTCGTGACTATTCGATTTGGAATCTGAGTGAAAGGAGTGGGATTTTGGAAAGAGGTTGTGTTTTTATGGGGGTTTAAGCCTTTGGGTGTATTCTAGCTTTAGGGTTTTCTTTGGGTCACGAAAATGGCTACTCAATCCAACTCTCGATTCCGACACGACGGGACTTTGAGTTCTATGATGAGCCGTCACGCCATTAATTTCCAATCGGGAGCCGTGAACAGCACTTCTGAGATGGTCCCGATGGGGGCTTACTTTGGTCCGAGTAGTGGCATGTCGGAGGTAAATTATCCGGGGAATTCCGGTCTGAATGTGATCAATGCAGCTCCTCCTGGATTGCTTCAATCTGGGAACTCTTCGGCTTCTTCCTTGCTTCTTGATACGGTTCCAGGGCTCAAGATAGATGCCTCTTTGGCTAGTGAATGGTCGGCCGAGGAACAGTACAGATTAGCAGAAGGCTTAGAAAAGTGAGTGTTGTTTTTCCTTTGGATTGAGTTATGTATTTTATGATGTTGAGCTTGATTGATATGTATAGAAATGGATTCAATTGGTATACAGGTATAAAGAGAAGCCGAGTATTATAAAGTACATAAAAATCGCAGCTACTTTACCTGACAAAACTGTTCGAGATGTTGCCTTGCGGTGTAGGTGGATGACTGTAAGCTCTGTTTTTACCTCTCTTGATTTCACTTGACAGTTTTGTAATCTGCACTCGCGCCATACTGTTTGATCTTGATGCTGCATAGACAAAATGAAATCGTCTCTGTCTTGGATTTGTTTCGGCTGGATCTGCGTTTTAGAATGTGAAGTCAGTCTGAATTTCGTGAGTTTTATGGATGAATATGAAGAACATACTCATCCATATTGAGCAGTCTTCTTCTGTAATCTGCAGGATGCAAACTGATCTTTTAGCCTTTGGTTTCGGCCATTAAATCGTGGAATTTGTTTTGCGCAGAGAAAGAGGAGAAAAGCGGAAGAACTTAATGGCGGAAGGAAGATGAGTTCTAGCAAGGTATGTTGGATTTGATCCCTGAATGTCTCTATATCATTGCAATAACAGTAATTTGCTCGTAAGATCTGATTTTTCGAGCAGCCAATATGCTAAAATGTTATGCATCTTTCAGGAAAAGCAGGTGGATTTGTCTTCAAAACTGAACTTACCTTCTGTTGTGCCTCACAACATGGCATCATACCCTTTCTTAATCCCCCATACAAGCTCCAATGAACATATATCGATCAAAGGTTATTTCCCATTTTTAACTTCTCCATTCATAATCCCATCATGTTGCCTTCTTATTTTGGAAAGGAGGCAAATTAGAGCTTTTTTAGGAATCACAACAATGCCCTGAATTGAATAGTGGTATAGGAAGATTCATGAGTTAATTGCTTCAGCATTTATTCTCGACGAAATTCCAATTTTGACATAGTAATTATGATCCTTCTAAGCAGTAATTCAGACAAGAATTTAGTTGAACTAAAAGGGTAGTATGCTGTTGAGACTTTACTTATTTTGCTTTCGTTCGTTCTTTTTTTTTTCTCAGATTTAAGTGGCAATGCTTTACGTCTCTTAGAACAGAATGTACGAGCTTTTAGTCAAATTAGAGATAATCTCTCCTTATATAAGGTAAGTTTTTCGATTATCGGATTTATGGAAATACAAAAAGCTTTGTTACTTACTAAATCCAGAAACTTCAATGGGACAGTTACAAGATAATTTAGATCTGTTTGGGCAGACAAGGAACAACCTTATCACCATCCTTAACGAGTATGTCTTAATGCTTTATCATCGTTTATCGTTTCAAACGAATGCTAATCGTTTGATTGGAGCTTTATTGTTATCTTGAATTTTGCAGTATGAGTAATATGCCTGGCATAATGAGCCAGATGCCACCATTGCCAGTCTCGATTAACGACGATCTTGCGTGTAGTATATTGACTAATACGACTCTGGTAGGTCGATATTCTGCTCGTTTTCCATTGATTGATAGTAAATGTCTTGCATTTCTTTGGAGTTTGAATCCAATTCATTACCCGTTACCGTTCTGATAGCGAATGGTTTTGCTTTCGTATATTCAGCCGATGCCATTCAGCAACATACGAGGGGGCGTCCACATGAAGCAGGAGCCTTTGGGATGACGAGGAAGAGCCGTTGGTTCAGATTCCGTTACCTGTAAATGTCTAAGAAGGCGGTGTAGAAGGCAGTCATCAGCTCATCTTTTCATCAACCATTGCAAAGTTTGTAGAAATCAGATTCTTTTTTATAACACCAAAGATATTATCGCGGCCTGGATAGACGTTGAATCCTTCGACATGACATAATAAAGACGAATGGAGCGTAGAACGAGAGTCGAAAGGAACGGAAAATGTCTTTCTGACACTCGGGTTTAGATGAATCTTATGCGACTGTATTGAAGATTGAAGAAAGAAAAACTTGTGATGTGTATAAATGATTCTGTGGAATCGGATCTGTGATCTGTGATCTGTGTTTTGCTTCATCTTTGGTGTGTTCTTGTATCATATTCGCTCTTCATGCTTTGTATTTGGATTCTGTCTTTTGTGTTTGATTTCTTGTTTCCTTTTATTACAATTCTATTTCTGTTTTTACATCTTGCAATCAACCTTTGCAAAACCAAAAGAATTTAGACATAAATCATTTCTTGGTGCCGCAACAATGGCGGTTCTCACATTTTCCGGCGACCTTTTCTCTTCTCCGGCACTACCCATTATCCAACTTAGACTAAGAAACATTATCTCCTGATGATCTTGATGGATCATTGAAGTTGAAGCATCTCATGTTGGAGCCGCCATTGTTGAAGTCGTTGTCGCTTGTGTATGGAAAAGAAGAAGAAGAAGAGGAATGTGGGAAGTAGGAGAGACGAGAAGAACCTCCTTCTGAGAGAGAGTCACTGGAATCGAGCAAAGAGAATGATGAATTTGCTGTGAAGGCTGTCGCAGCCATTGCTGTTGCTCCGACTGGAAGTGGATGATTATGTGTTCCTTCGTACGTTGTTATTAGTATCGACATGTCTTCTACGCATCTTTGCACCTTTATTATCCAAACAATGCATCAAACTAAACTATATATCATCATATATACACATATATATATGCACGTGTATATATATATACCTGTTTTCTAACGGGACATCCCGGGGCAACCGTGCAACGGTAGTAAGCTCGTGGACATGGATTCCCCTTTGCTGTTTTTTGCCCGTACTTTCTCCATTGACACCCATCATTCATCTGCTTGTATATATATATATACACACACACATCAATCTTATTATATGATCATATATTTCATATATAAATGAAAGATTTGGATATATATATATATGTATATAGTGAAACTCACAGTTGCAGTCTCACATCTTGCTCTTACAGAAACTCTGGCCTTCTTGTTTGCGTTTGCGGGAGTAGACGCAACAAAACGTGAATTCACAGCGTTTAAATCATTCCTCTGAAAGTTATTGTTATGTAATTTCTGATTAGGTTCCACTGATTCACTGGTAATTTCTAAAACCTTGTTCTTATTGTCCTCTTCCATTTTCCCATTTCCTTGCAGAGAAAGCGACAACCCTAATTCACCTTCATCCTCCGGTGACATTGACAGAGATCTCTCCGGTTTCTTTTTCATTCCCTTGTCGACTGAATCGAAGCCTTGTGGTCGAAGAAACACCTGAATATCCTATGTAACATAAGAATAACATCATCATGATCCATACATATATACAAGCGCGTATACAATATCATATATAAATAAATATCATTGTTTAACCTTGTCGTTGGTCTGATCCATAACGGGGAATTTCATCTCGAGAAGATGATAATCTTGAAGCTTTTGGTCCAGAAGCTTTCTCAGTCTTGTATTTTCTTCTTTCACACGTTCCATCTCCATCTGTAGCTGCAACAGCTAAACCTCGCACATATAATATCCATTTCGGTTATATGTATATCTATACATACAAAATGACGTGTGTATATGTACCTTTTCACGTTCATCTTCTTCATTAGAAGAATCTCCTTCAGTTTCAGCTTCTTCCTTTTGTGGGTTGCTGTTATGTTCTTCTTTGTGCGTTTCGTCGTGTTCAAGCTTGAGAGAGAGATCGAAATCCATTAATGGAGATTCAAAAGATCTCTCTTTTGTCTCTTTTCTTTAGATTTCAACACAAACGACGGTTTTAGTATTTGTATTATACAGTCTAGGACGCATCTAAGGTCTAGCTTTGACTTTCTCTTTTTTATTATCAAATCATTTTTTATATTTATTAGCATTCTTTAATTTTAATTTACTAAAAAAATTAGCTTTAATCTAACCGCTGTTAAACTTAATGTCAAAATTATGACTTAGGTTAGGTGATCACTCTAGATACTTATCATCGTCTACTATAATATATCCCAAACATTATAATAATAAATATTTTAATTTGGATGTGTTTTTTTTTTAATTATGATGAGATATTTGAATTTTGGAATCAACTTCACTCGTCGATAAACATAAAGATTTTTTTTAATATATTGTCTCTAGATATAACTATTGATTTACTTCGACGAAATAGCTGTTTTCCCAAATGCTAATATTAATAATCATAAGAAAATCTCCAAATGTGTCATGGATTGGTTATCATTTATATAGAATTATGACTGTCGCATTCAGCAAAATCATGGTACATGATTTCTTATTTTGTTTTTTTATTTCAACGTCAAGAGTATTAAATCCCAAATAATCTGATTTTATATCTTTATGTGGATAACTATAATATAATATAATGTAACATGTCTCAATTTTTTAATCATATAATTTTGAAATTTTCAACTTTTCTCCTCAACTCAAATTGGTATTACGCAATTGTAGAAATGAAAAATCGATAGCCTTAATTATTCATTTACTAATTGGTTACCTATAACAATAAATTTACGTGTGGCCCTTGGCTATACGGATTAGGGAAGTTGCACATATTAATTCTAAGTTTTTTTTTTTATGTGAAACTTATTTTCCATCATTAATTTTAAGATCTATTATATATATATATACATATATATTAATGAGTTCATTCATCTAATGTTTGGAGAGCGTAAAATGTTTTTTAAATTTCAAGTTCGAGTGTTTTTTTGGCAAAAATTTATATTATGAATCAGAATTAAAAAATATAGTAAATTATAAATTCTATATATCTCATTTAAAAATATTAAGAATAAAGTTGTTAATGCAGTAAAAATTGGATCTAGTTTTATGTATATCGTTTCATGTGATTGAGAACATTGAGGGAGTTTGAATTTAAATTGAAGAAGGCTGGAACGAGTCAACTAGAAGATCAAAGAGAAGAATAAGGAACAATTTGAATCGACCGGATTCAATGCTGAAGATTTTCAGCACAACGGCGCAGCTGAAGACCAGGAGGTGGTTGCTGAGCTGTGAGAAAGGCAGATAAATTGATCTGAATTTAAAAATGAAGATCAACGAGTCTGAGAAGTATCTGGGGAGTGCACGAAACAGAGAACAAGAAAGTTCAGAGTTTTAGGTGCACTTAAATAGATACTGGACTGGGTTGAAAAGGAAACAGTTGTGAGTTGTATTTACACGTTTAACTCAGGGGGAGTTAAATGGGTGGAAATCTTTAGTACATTGTAGAAAACAACAAGTGTACTTAAAGATTGACAAGTAAATAAACATATACTGTTTGATATTTTCTAGTCCGATTGATTATTTGCTTATTAGTCATCTTCTACAAGATTTCAATTGGTATCAGAGCATGGTTTGCAGATTTCAGATTTATCTATGTCAGCTAGGTAAACAAATTAAAGTTCACCACAAAAGAATGCCTGAAGTAAAGACCGAAAAAATTCTAGAACCAAACACATAGAGATAAGGCATCATTTTTTTAAGAGAAAAAGTTGAGCAAAAGCAAATAAACGTTGAATATGTTCCTACGGAACGTCAGCTCGCAGATATTTTCACAAAACCTTTGGACTTAAATCGTTTTATTTCCTTGAGAAAATCTCTTGGTGTATGTGAGCTTTGATCATATCTTGCATAGTACATTGATGAATTTGTGTTTTTGGAGCAGTTAATGATTTCATGAAGAAGGAGAAAATTACTGTAATGTCTGCATGTTTTAAGTACACTTAAAAGATTTCTGTTCCATGTTTGAGTACTATCTTGTTCTCTGAATAGTTCAGTTTTTAAGTGCACTTAAAACCACACTTACTCCTCTGACAAATTTTCATTTTTT
>CM071860.1:68954495-68975462 GCA_036759665.1 Gynandropsis gynandra | reverse complement strand
TTTTTTTATTTTTATTTTTTTTATTTTTTTTTTCAAATATTCCAACGGTCATCCGTTGCAAAAGGTAACGGTCATCCGTTGCAACGTTTTTCCCGCCAAATTTTTTTCCCACCAATTTGCAACGGACATCCGTTGCCAACCCTAACGGTCTTCCGTTGAAATATTTTCCCGCCAACGTTGCAAATTCCCGCCACATTTTGCAACGGACGGCCGTTGCACACCAACGGCCGTCCGTCACAACTGTTTGCAACGGTTATCCGTTACAACATTTGTAACGGATTTTTCCGTTGACGTCCGTTACAATTTTGTGACGGATACTGCCCGTTGGAATTCCGTCACGAATTGTAACGGATCCTCGTTTGCAACGAACTTTTCGCAACGGATGGAAATCCGTTGGTGTCCGTTGCAAAGGGCCATTCCCAACGGATTTTTGGCCGTTTCCAACGGAAATGTCCGTTGGAAATGGCCTGGTTTTTTGTAGTGGCAGAATATGTTTTGTAGTTGCAACAACAACCTTATTATCACCAAATATGATAATATCATCGACATAGACTAAAAATGCAACAAAACCATCTGAATCTTTCTTAAAAAAACAATGCATTATCTGAAACAAATTGAGTAAAGTTTGAAGATAGTAAAACAGATGAAAACTTAAGGTGCCATTTACGAGAGAATTGTTTAAGTCCATAGATGGACTTATTAAGCTTACATACAGGTTTTAAAAAAATCTGTTTTATCAAAGACATAACCTGGAGAAATATTCATATATATTTTTTCATCTAAATTCCCATTCAAAAAAATTAGAGACATCCATTTAATTTAAAAACCAATTGTAAACCCTTTGGAAACTAGACTAAATGTTTCTACATACTTTATACCCTCTTTTTGAGTAAACCCTTTGGCAACTAACCTAGCCTTGTATTTGTCTATACTACCATCTGCATTATATTTTATTTGATACAGCCATTTACAACCTATAATCTTTTTATTATGTGGAAGAGAGCATACAATCCATGTGCTATTGTTTAATAAAGCAGAAAGTTCTTGATCTATAGCATTTTTCCATTTTAGTGATAAAATTGCTTGACTGTAAGTTTTCGGTTCAATATTTGTTGAGATATTGAAGATAAAAGATTTGTAATTGGTGGATAATTTTGAGTAAGAGAGGCAAGATCCTATTGGATAAGGAGTAGTATAAGGTTTGAAAGGAAGTTTAGAAGTAATTTGGTTGTAGTAATATTCAGAAAGATAACTAAAAAGGTTTAATATTTCTTATAGGTCTAGAACGTGTAGAGGGGGATGGAGGAAGAACGCAAGATGAGTCATGTGGCATAACAGAAGAGAAATTATCAATGGAAGTATTAGAAATAGTAGAAATAGATGTATTTGATAGAGATGACAAAAAATCATCAATGGTTAGAGGTAATACAGATTGTGGCAGAATGTCATTCACTTTCATAGATTTAGGAATATGAAGAAAAGGAAATAATTCTTCATGAAAGACTACATTTCGAGATATGAGAATCTGACTTTTTACTAAATCTAACAGTTTGTATCCTTTGTAACCTATTGGATAACCTAAGAAACATGCTGGATTGGGGAGAATTTATGTCTATCTTTTAATAAAATTGATACATAACATAAACAACCAAAAGTTTTCAAATGTTCATATGTGGGAGGTTTACCATGAATCATTTCAAAATGAGTTTTGTTATTTAAAATTACTACTGGAGTCCTATTGATTAAGTAAACAACAGTAGAAATGCAATCATTCCAATCTTGTACAGGTATGTTAGATTGAAATAATAATGTTCTAGTTACATTTAATATATGTTGACGCTTACATTCAACTACATAATTTTGTTGAGGAGTGATTGCACATGAATGAAAATGTAAAATTCCTTTACTAGTTAATAATTTATTGAATTGAAGTTCATATGTATTATCAGATCGAACTGCCTTAATTGACATTTTAAATTGAGTTTCTATGTATTTTAATAAGAATTCTGGAAATATGTTTTTAACATCAAATTTTTGTTTTAGAAAATAAATCCATGTGCATCTAGAGCAATCATCCACTAATGTAAGAAAGTATCGAAAACCATCAGTTCATTCAACTGCAAATGGCCCACATATATCCATATGTATAAGATCAAATCAGGTTTGTTATTATTGGAATTAAAAGGTAAACGCCTATGTTTTGCTTGATGACATATTTTACAATGATGAGAATTGTCTATAGGAGAGGATTTTATCAAGGATTGAGAAGAAAGATACTGAATTTTGAAAAAAGATGGATGTCCCAATCTGTTGTGCCAAATAGAAGAGGAAGTCTAGACAACAAGAATTGGAGTGGAAGAATGGTCCAGAATATAAAGGTTGTGAGAAGTTATACCCTTCCCAATCATCAAGCCTCGAATAGGGTTCTGTATGATGCAAGAAGTGACAGAGAATAGACCATTGAGATTAGAATTTTGAAGGAGAAGACTAACACTAATTAGATTGAAAGAAAAAGTCGGAATATAAAGCACATAACGAAGTGTCAAAAAATTGTTTATTTTTACTGTTCCTATATAAAAAAAACCCGGTAGATATG
Organism: Gynandropsis gynandra; assembly: GCA_036759665.1. Lineage (NCBI taxonomy): Eukaryota > Viridiplantae > Streptophyta > Magnoliopsida > Brassicales > Cleomaceae > Gynandropsis > Gynandropsis gynandra. The sequence goes on along the minus strand of CM071860.1, from coordinate 68,972,866 downwards.
TTCCATTTGGTATAGGATGATAGAAATATTATTTAGAGGTTTGATATCAATGAAAGAGGATAAATTGTTGCAAACATGACTACTAGCTCCTGAGTCTATAATCCATGAGTTTTTATTCATATCATGAATTATGTTTAAGGATAAAGAAAAGTATAAAGAAGATATAGAAATGCCTATATTTGGAATAATGGATTGAGGTGGAGCACCATGAGTAGTAGATGGATTCTTGATGTTGTTCATGTATTGAAGATGCGCAACGACCTGGTCCAATTGGTGTTTGGATAAAGAAGAGATGTTCTGATCATTGTCATTGCAAGAAGATTGATTGGTTTATTGGATAAGGTTGTTTACCCCGGATGTATATGTCTGGGAAGGAGGAGATCTTGGTCGAAAAGAATTGAAGTTTTGAGGTTAATATCCAGTGGGATAACCATACAATTTGTAGCACTTTGTTATTAGATGGCCATGAAGACCACAGTGAGAACAACAAGGACGAGGTTTAGATTGGTTGTTATTAGGATTTCCTCTTGGTCTAATAGAATTTAGATTGGTTGGTTGTTATTAGGATTTTCTCTTAGAAGGTGTAGGGTTAATAGAATTAGATGAAGTAGATTGGAAAATTAAAGCATCAGGAGGTGGTAAGATACCTCTCTGGTGTTTATCCCGGATCACTAAGTTGAAGGCTTTAGAAACATATGGTATTGGTTCCATTATAAGTATTTGCCTACGAACAAAGGTAAAGGAGTCATTAAGACCATGAGAAATTTAATCAAATATCTCTTTTTCTCACGGTGTGACAAAGTCTGGTTAATATTGCAGACACATTTGGAGCAAGAACATGTTGGATTTTCTTCTAAAGACTTTAGTTCTTGCCAAAGGGTTATCAAACGAGTATAATAGGCATTCAAATCTAATGCTCCTTGCCTAAGGTTTTGTAGTTCATTTTCTAACCAAAGATACGAGACATATTATTCTGGCAAAATCTCTCATGTAAATTTTTCAGATTACACTTGCAGTGCTCATATGGACAATGCTATCACCAATGTCCTTGGATACCGAATTGATTATCCAATAACAAATGATATCATTGCAACGATGCCAAGTATCATTTTCAGCATCATCAGCGGGTGGTTCAGAAATATTATCGCTTATAAATCCGAGCTTGGTTTTTGTCATTGAAAGTCATCTCCATGTATTAAAGTTGAGCTCCCCGGTGAGTTTTTCGGATACCAGTAACACACAATTCGTGTCCTGTATGTGTAGATATAGGGGATTTTTGTATGGATCATGTTTATGTTTTGGGAATTTGAGGTCGAAATTTTGAGGTTTGAAAAAACAATTGAATCAAACGAATAGAAAAAAAATCCGAATGAATCGGCGAAGAAGAAGACTGAAAATTCCGACGATTTCAAAGCCAAAATGAAGAAGAGATGAGAAGAATAATTCGGTGAAGAAATCAAAACGTGATACTGATAGAAGAAGAGCCGAATCGAAATCGGCAAAGAAATCAAAGAAACACCCCGATTGGATTGAATCAGAGAGAGAAACAAAGAAGCGGAAGGGAAAGATACCGACGGGAAAGAGGAAAATGAAGATACCGACGAGTGACACACCGACGGAAAAGATGAGAACTAAGACACCAACGGGAAGAAGGAGAACGAAAACGTCGACGAGAAAGATGCTGATGGGAAAGACATCGACGACAAGACTCGAAAAGAGACTTTGACGGAAAACTCAAAAAGTCGACCGAAAATGAAAAAAAGGGAGAAAGGAAAATTTTAGGGATTTAGGGATTTTTAGAAGTTTTTTACTAACCCTTAGGTTTGATACTATTTTAACAAAATTAGGAAAAGAAAAATGTTGACTTTATTGATTAAAAAATAACCTTATAAAAATTATCCTTTACATGTATATTTATAGCTAAAATTAATATCACTAATCCTATTAATTAACTAACTAAACTAATTAATTAACTACTTAATAAATCAAGACTAACTAGAATGTTAGTTATAATTTAATATACATACTTCATACTATATCATGTTCCCATATGTAATATATATATATATATATATTATATACAGTAGGCATTTGGAACAAGCAAAGAATTTGCTTAGCTAATTCAACGTCTAATTGTTTATTTAGCCAATTACATGAGAAGTTTCCTTGTTTCATATTCATTTCATTGCCATAGTTACAAAAGATTAATAACAAATATTACAAATGGATAAAGTCTCCAAAATGTATTTGTTCTATCATAAAATAAAAGTAGTGTTGAATAGTACCATGAAAGTTTATTATTAATATTCTAAAATCCATCCACATATTTATATATACGGTAGTAGAAATATATAAAGTTATAGAAATTAACTATTTTGTTTTTTATTTGGGCAGTTAAAATTTTCGGATAAAATTAAGTTTATATTTTTGTTTAGAAAAAAATGTTAGCTTTTGTTAAGTTAATAGATTTTACGGTAAGCCTAGACCATTTAAAAAAAAATCACACATTCCTCTCTATGTTCAAGTGTAATTAACAACAAATGTCATAAACTAACGAAGTGTGATTAATGCATTTTTCTATAAACAAAATGTTGAAACATTTGAAATTGAAATATAGATATATATTTTGTTTGTAGTTATTCATATATATTGTGTTTGAATAAACCCATATTCAACGTCACCATTAGTTAAAGGGTTGAAAACAATGATAATTATTTCAAAAAAAATAACTAAATAAAAATGAATATTTTTTGTATCATCTCAGCTTGAAACAAGCAAAAATGAAGTTCGTACGAAACACCCAAAACAATATTTAGCATTGGGATCCGATCTTGAAATAGTCAACTCGAAGACCTCTCAATGCACAATTAATTTTAAATTTTTTCTTTTATTTAATACCATTATTACTTGATCAATAGAGTAAGGGTCATAATTTATATACAGTTAACAAAAATATTACCAATAATATGTTGGCCATCATAAGAACTTTGCGATAATGGATCAAAGTAAAAAAATATATGGACGAAAAATCCCATCGGATTTTACCTAAGAAAAAGAATATGAATAAATACATATTAAACATGAAAACAAACAAATAATAACTAATTTAATTAGTGTCTTAGTTTATTTAAATAACTAATTTAATTAATGTAAAATGATTAACAATTAAACCAAAAATAGATTTATATATCACTCGATTAAAATAAACTAATTTAAAAATTACATATTATCTAAATTATATGTATATATATATATGAAAATATAATATAAATTGTTCATATATTTGCAGAGATGAAGGAGGCGTGGAAGAGGAGTTAGCGTCGCCGCAGCCATTTATCTCGTTCATATGTTCTATTTTTGCATGAAATAATAATAATAAAAAGATTAAGCAACGGTCCACGATCTTATGACAAAATAATATGTATTTTTTAAGTTTATTTCCCAATAAATTTTGTTCAATCGTTATAGTATCTTACACATGTCTTCGTGTTCCCAAGTCAACGTATTTGCTCCATAAATATTCAAAAATAATAATTATTAAAAATCCACATGTTGCGGTCCAAAATAAAACGTTTTTCCTCCCTAATTTTCCGCTGCAGTAATGTTTCAATATGCATGCATTTGAATTTCGAATATGAGTATTATTTCAAACGCCAACTTACGAGTTTTAATCATTTAACGTTTGCGTTGAAGGCCCATAGAATTGTGTTACCAATTTGGAATATGGCCCAATTAATAATTGGCCTAAGGCCGATCCATTTATTATTCTTTTTGGGCCTATATATACAGAAATAAAAACAGGCTACATATTTTTTCGAATATGTTTAATTATATAAAAATTAAAGAAATTTAATTAGCTATTTAAGGAAAATTATGCAAGGAAGAGACACGCAGAGTAACGAAAAAAGTTTTAAATATCAACATTTTTTTAATTACAAAATAAGAAGAAAAAAAAGAACACTCGTGTCGCTTATTAAATTTGTCAAATGTTAGCCATTGAATAAATTTTACACGCGTAAAAGAATATTCCGAAATTCAACCGCTTCAGGCTGTTTAACCTGCGGTCACCCGTCAGTCATACTAGCAAACCCGTGAACAATGGCGCGTCACAATTACGCACTTTAAGGACGCGTGGAGGTTGCATCGCCATTCCACGTGAAGAAAGAGAAACAAATAGACTCGTAAATCCGAAGCCTTTGGTGGAATGAGAGTAGGCTCCTCGACGCTAATCTCGCACCCTGCACTCGCTTTCGCTCGTACGTTCGCTTCTCTCTCTCGCTTGATCCTTGTGCCATTGATTTTTTCTTGTTTCGGAACCCTAATTTTCTGTTTTTCCACGGTTTTTCTCCGTGAAGTCTCGGTTTCTGTCGTCTTATACGTTGGGTAGAGCTTCATTCCTCTTTTTTTTGCTTTTTCTGGTCCGATTATGTGTTTCAAACGATGATCGGTAGCGTTAGTTCCCTTTTTTAACGAGAAATGGGGAAGGTTGAACTTAGGGATTTTAGGATTAGACCTCGATGTGTTGGTGAAATTGCATAATTTTTCAGTTGGGAGATATGACTTTCGGTTTCGTTAGTTCAGGCAGTTCGAGTTTGATTCCTGAATTATTGAGAATCAATCGAATTGTTTAATCGCAGGATAAATGGAATATGTCAGGATACAATTATTAAAAAAATACATGTTCAATAAGAATTGGATTATTAGGAATATTTTTGTAATTTTTAATCTTCATTTGTAATTAAAAAAGAAATGTTTCTGGATCTGAGATGTGTCATGTGGATGAGATTCTTGGCGTGAAGGTGGATTCTTCTTATTTCTTTATTAACTGATCCGCTGTCTTATCGCGTGATTGTTTGGTAAAGCACGTTGCTTTTCGGTTGTCTTGGAACATGTTGGCACATCTTCAATCTTTTCTACTTAATGTAAATCTGCTTCAGTTTGATCTGATCTGATATAACTTTGTCTTTCCGGTTGGTTCTTCGTCTATAAGTTGACACTCTCATCTCTTTTGAACGGGTATTAGGTATGGATTAACTTGTTAGATTGATTGTTCTTGCTTAGACATTGTTTACACCTTTCTTTGGTCATGAAATAGTTGTGTTGGGTTTGAATCTCTGTCGGAATGGTGTTTTGGAGGGTGCTAAAAGTGAAGTACCAATGTGTTGTTTCCAATTTTTAGTTCTAGAAATGATTCAGTACTTGGTGTTTTCTGCTTTGATCTCAGCCATTGAATGTTCTAGTTGATTCATGCTTACATTTATCTAGCCTTGTCTCAATTGCTTACATGGTGTTTTGTTGTCTTTTTGTCTGATGAATTTAGTTTGAGGAAATTTCTGCACTGCAAATGTATTGGTATGCATTATAACATGGTTTCATCTGTTATTGATCATTCATTGGGACAATGGCTGTTATGGTTTCATGGGATCTTCTGTTTTCGCTTCTATTTTTCCTTACGCATGGGTGGTACATGTGCAGGATTTAGTAACAAAAATGGCTAAGGTTAGAAGAGCAAGACGCAGGATTGCTTCTCGACACATTAGGTCGAGACCTTACAACCCATCTTCTAACCGAATTGTAGGAAAGAACAGATTTACAGAAGAATGTCCAAAGGTGCTTGAGAAACGGGATTGGGAAGACATTATATGTTCTGTTTGCATGGAATGCCCCCACAATGCTGTTCTTCTTCTATGTTCATCCCACGACAAGGGATGCCGTCCTTACATGTGTGGAACCAGCTTTAGATATTCCAATTGCCTTGATCAGTACAAAAAGGCGTCTGCGAAACTTATGCCATCCAATCAGGAGCAGCCAATCAGTAAATCCGAGGTTTCGGATCTCACATGTCCGCTCTGTAGGGGGCAGGTGAAAGGGTGGACAATTGTGCAGCATGCGCGAGACTATTTGAATCTGAAAAAGAGGAGTTGTATGCAGGAGAATTGCTCTTTCATTGGAACCTTCAAGGAACTGAGAAAACACATGAAAATGGTGCATCCCTCCGCTAGGCCACGTGAAGTGGATCCTATGGTGGAGCAGAAATGGAGAAGACTCGAGCTTGAGCGTGATCGTGATGATGTGATCAGTACGATCAGATCAACGATGCCAGGGGCGATGGTTCTTGGGGATTACGTGATAGAGAGAAACGCATATGGATCTGATTCAGACGATGGTGATGAACTCGACGATGAACAAAGAAATGAAAGTGGGATTGATGCAGGGTTAGGTAGGAATCTTGTGAACGTCTTCCTTCTGTTACATGCTTTTGGGCCATCAGGGAACCAAACAAGACGCTCAGACTCTACAATTGGTCTGACATCATCGGACACGGCCCGTGATTTAGCATCGGATGCAAATGACTTTGCAATCAACCATCGAACAAATGGTGGCAGTGACTCGGAAGATGATGATGATGATGATGATGCTGATAGCTTTAGTAACTATGAATACGGTGAAGATGGGAGTAGTATGTCGTTGGGAAGCCGCCTGAGGCGACAGGGACGGATTCTGCTGGGACGATCAGGTAGGCGACGTAGCGATAGAGAAAATACGAGAAGATGAAGAGAAAGAACGGATTGGGAAGTTGTGTTGTAGCAACCAAAGGGTATTATTAAGTTAACCTTTCTGCTGCTTTTGAACATTTAAAACATTTGGTTCTACAATGCCCACAGAATGTGCAGATTGTTGTATCATTTTGTTCATATTTGCATCATAATTTCCTCTAAATAAGTAAAAATTCTTCCCATTAATAACTATCCTTGTTTCTTCCTTTTGGCATTCTTTTCTTAATTAACTCATTGACTTCATTGTTTTATCACTTTTTTTTCTTTTTATTTTTCTTGGTTTTTAGGAATTATAATATAAATGATGTTGCTTCTTTTTACCCGTGAACTTCAAAAATAATGATTTAATTTCAAAAATATTTTTATAAATGATCAGTTCGATTTAGCGATTCTGTGCGATCTAGTTCGGCCCTGCGATCAAATCTAATCCAAAATCGCTGGAAATCGTTCGAAATTTTCGAAAATCGTTCGAAATCATCGAAAATCTCTCACAAATCGATGAAAACCGTTAAGATCACTCGAAATCGCTAGAAATTGTTCGAAATCATTGAAAAACGCTGGAAACCAATAAAAATGGTTAAACGTCGTTGGAAATCGCTCGAAAACTGCTGGAAATCGTTCGAAAATGGAAAGAAATCGCTCGAAAATAGAATGAAATTGCTCGAAAATGGAAGAAAATTGCTCGAAAATAGAATGAAATCGTTCGAAAATGAAAGTAAATCGCTCTCAACTTCGTTTCCCTCCTCTCAAATTTGTCTTTTCCTCCTCCGTATGTGTTTTCACTAACAAAATATAAGGGCACATATATCTTTTTTCCAATTTTTTTCCATTAATTTTACGAGGATATTTTTGAAATGTTTTAGCCTTACGATGGTATTTATGATATTATCCCTTTTCACCCATTCTGTTCACAAAATATCAAAAAATCTGTCAAGATTTAAAAGTTAAAAATTATGTCAAATCTGAAAAGATATTCGAATATCTCTATTTGTATAATAAAATTATTAAATTCGTGAATTTGAGACTATTTAGGGTTGTACAAATATATTTTAATTTACAAGTTATTGATAAAATTATACAAAAAATCATTAAATTAAATTAAAATAATATATTTTTTAATTTCATATTTATTGATCAATCTGTCAATGTAAAAAATATGAATAACAAACAAAAATCAAATTTTATTTTAAAGATATATTTAGTTATCTATTATTATTATTATTATTATTATTATCATTATTATTATTATTATATCTATTATTATTATTATTATTATTATTATTATTATTATTATTATTATTATTATTATTATTATTATTATTATCATCATCATCATCATCATGACGATGGAAAACAACATATTCCCCCCTAAACTTTGTCACTTTAATCCTATTCCCCTTGAACTTTCTTGTTCATCCTATACCCCCTGAATTTTAAAAATTCATCCTATTCTCCCCTCCGTTAACTTTCAATTAATTTTTCTGTTAAATATTTTTAAAACAGCCTATTCCCCCCACCAAAACTATGTGATTTACATCATATTCTCCCTCTTCCGTATGTGTTTTCACTAACAAAATATAAGGACACATATGTCTTTTTCCAATTTTTTTCCATTAATTTTACGAGGATATTTTTGCAATGTTTTAGCCTTACGAGGGTATTTATGATATTCTCCCTTTTCACCCATTCTGTTCACAAAATATCAAAAAATCTGTCAAGATTTGAAAGTTAAAAATTATGTCAAATCTGAAAAGATATTCGAATATCTCTATTTGTATAATAAAATTATTAAATTCGTGAATCTGAGACTATTTACGGTTATACAAATATATTTTAATTTACAAGATATTGATAAAATTATACGAAAAATCATCAAATTAAATTAAAATAATATATTTTTTAATTTCATATTTATTGATCAATCTGTCGATGTAAAAAATATGAATAACAAACAAAAATCAAATTTTATTTTAAAGATATATTTAGTTATTTATTATTGTTATTATTATTATTAGGGAAAACATCATATTCCCCCCTAAACTTTACCACTTTAATCCTATTTTCCCTTGATCTTTCTTGCTTATCATATTCCCCTAAACTATCATTGTTCATCCTATTCCCCCCTGAACTTTAAAAATTCATCCTATTCTCCCCTCCATTAACTTTCTATTAATTTTTTCTGTTAAATATTTTTAAAACAGCCTATTCCCCCTTCCCTCAAACTATGTGATTTACAGCCTATTCCCCCCGAACTCTATGAATTCCAGCCTAGTCTCCCCCGAACTATATGAATTCCAGCCTATTCCCCTCCCCCCAAACTATATAAATTAAAGCCTATTCCCCCCAAACTATATAAACTATAACCTATTTCCCCCCGAATTATATAACCTATGGCCTATTTCCCCCCGAACTATATAACCTCTATGAACTATATAAACTCTAGGATATTCCCCCGAACTATATAATTTCTCTAAAAGTAATATATTTTCTTTAATTTTAATGTATTATTAAATTTTTTATATTACAAAATATTAGAATAAAAAATACTTTAAATTCTAACGTTACAAAAAATTCTATATGATTTCTCTAATAGTAACATAATTTTAAGATAACCATATTTCACTCAAATTTAACATGATTTCACCCAGTTTCACCGAAATTTAACCCGGTTTCACCCAATTTTAATCCGATTTAACCCAATTTTTACTTGACTCGCTGAATTTCAACACAATATCACTCACTTTTTTTCGATTTCACTCAAATTTAACCCGATTTCACCCTATTTTAATCCGATTTCTCCTAATTTTTATTCGATTACATCCAAATTAACCCGATTTCAACCGATTTAATCTTATTTAACCCAATGTTAACCCAATTTCACTAAAATTTAACTCAATTTCACCCTATTTTAATCCGGTTAAAATTAGGTGAAATCGGGTTAAAATTGACCGAAATATTTAAAATTTGGATAAATCGGGTTGAAATTAAGTGAAATCGAGTAAAAATTATGTGAAATCGAGTTAAATTTTAGAAATTGGGTGAAATCGGATTAAATATGAGTGAAATAAAGTTAAATTTCGGTGAAATTGGGTTAAAATGGGTTAAAATTGAGTGAAATATATTTAAAATTTGGTTAAATCGGGTTGAAATTCGGTGAAATCGAGTAAAAATTAGGTGAAATCGAGTTAAATTTTGGTGAAATTGGGTGAAATCAGATTAAATATGAGTGAAATAGAAGAAATCATATAGAATTTTTTGTAATTGTTAGAATTTAAAGTATTTTTATTTTAATATTTTGTAATATAAAAAATTTAATAATGCATTAAAATTAAAGAATATGTTACTTTTAGAGAAATCATATAATTCGGGGGAATATGCTAGAGTTTATATAGTTCGGGGGAAATATGCTATAGGTTATATAGTTCGGGGGAAATATGCTATAGTTTATATAGTTTGGGGGGAATAGGCTAGAATTTATATAGTTGGGAGGGGAATATATTGGAATTCATATAGCTCGGTGGGAATAGGCTGTAATTCATAGAGTTCGGGGGCAATAGGCTGGAAATCATATAATTTGGGGGGAATAGACTGTTTTAAAAACATTTAACGAAAAATTAATAGAAAGTTAACGGATGGGGGAATAAGATGAATTTTTAAAGTTCGGAGGGGAATAAGATGAGTAATGATAGTTTAGAGGGAATAAGATTAGTAGAAAAGTTCAGGGGGAATATGAATCGATTAAAGTGGTAAAGTTCAGGAATAGGTTGTTTTCCATCGTCGTCGTCGTCGTCGTCGTCGTCGTCGTCGTCATCATCATCATCATCATCATCATCATCATCATGATTATTATTATTATTATTATTATGTTTTTTTAATTCAAATTCAAACCGATATTTTAATATAAAAAACGGATAAGCATTCATTTTTAGATAATCGATCATACTCGTGCCGTCCTAATCTTAGGTCTAAAAAAAATTGTAAATTTACGGATTTATCATGTGCTCGTACTTTGTAATATAGTATATAATAAGGTTTATTGTAGACAAGTGAACACTAGTTAATTTAGTTAATTAGGCAAAACATTAAAATTATTTTCTTAGGTTTTTTGTTTCACGTATATCTTTGAAAACCTAATAAAAAAATTGGATAAAAGATATATGTACTTTTTTAGTTTGTTATTGAAAACACATACGGTTTAAGTTTTTTTTGAAACCAAACTTATTTTAAAATTGAGAGGAAATAGGAAGAGACAATTTCATAGTTGAGAGCAATCTAACGATTTTTTAACAATTTCCAACGATTTTCGAGTAATTTCCAACAATTTTCAAGCGATTTACATCGTTTTTAGCGATTACCAACGATTTTGAGTGATTTTCGAAGGTCTTATGGTACGTATGGGTAATAAAGATCGTATGGATCGAATGAATTGTTTGTGGATCGCACGAGTTACATGAACAATTTAAAAATATCAATATTATAAAGATAAATGAAATTGATTTTTTAAAAAAATATGATTGAAGTCTTAATAATATTTAAATGTATTTTTTATTTTAATCTAATTAATTAATATTAGTATTTTAATTGGTATAACAATGAGTGAAAAAATAAAAGAAAAATATAAAAGATAAATAAACTAAGTGGAAAGTCCCAAAGTGGGCTCTGAAAGAGAGCTGACTTTCCTCAACAGAATCTCTACCGAATTTTAATTATCCAAGAAAATAGCATGTAAACGAAATGGGCCGGGTAAGTAATTGGGAATGAAATTTGGACCGGACCGGTTCGGGTTCGGGTTCGGGTTTGGATACGGATTCGTGTTTAATTGGGAGGTTTAGACCTTACTTAGTAGTGAACAACAAACACAATAGCATCGGAGGTGAGAGGATACAATACAAGGGTTTAAGCATTCGAAAGCGAATAGCAGAAGGCGGCTGTTGATATTTTTAGTTAGGGTTCATAGCCGACATGCCTAAATCGAAGAGAGACAAACAAGGTTTTTCTTTTGTTGTATCTACTTCCTGTGTTCTGTTCTGATTCCACATTCTGAAATTCTGCATCTTTAGCTATATTCTCCTGCTGTTGGGGTTTTTAGCCCTCGTGGTTTTAGGGTTTAGAGAATTACATATGGGATTTTATTTTCTCATCTGCAATGTGTGTTGAATGGTTGAATTTTGAATCTCTTTGCAGTTACCTTGTCGAAGACGAAGAGAAAAGGAAGAGAGCACAAGGAGTGTATTGTGAATGGAATCAGAGAGGCTGTTGAAAATTTCAATTCCGTTTATGTTTTCACGTTTGATAACATGAGAAATTCCAAATTCAAGGAGTTCAGAGATCAGCTTCAGCCCCGTGGAAGGTCGGTTGATGTTAAACCCTTATTGCCTCTAGTGATTCATTGTTGGTCGAGAAAAAGTATAATTAGTCATGAAGACAACAGAATTTAGGCCTTCTTTTTCGTAATGTTGCAACGGAATCATTATAATAGTAGCAGCAGTTTGACAAAGAGTGCTGATAAATTGTGCATTGGAGGAATATAAAATGCTTGAAATTGTGGGTTTGGTAATGTGATTCCATTATTGTTCTTACAGGTTATTTCTCGGATCAAACAAAGTCATGCAGGTGGCTTTAGGTCGCTCGGCTGCTGATGAGATCCGACCAGGCATTTTAAAAGCTTCCAAGGTTTGTGTGTTACTTAGCTGTGTTGTTATCACCAGCTCAGCTCCATTCAGTTACTTACCTCAGAATGTTGCTTTAGTTGCTTCGTGGGGATTCAGGACTTCTCCTGACCAACATCCCAAGAGAAGAGGTTGAAAGGTATCTCACAGACCCTTCTCTTTTGTTTCTTGATTGGATCAAAAGACTGTCTTTTGAACTGTTGCATCTTAAGTTTTCTGCTTCTTGTTATACATAATGTCTCTATATGTTGAATGGAATTTTAACCTACTTACTGTAATGGGCATTTTTGTTTGTTCAATAACAGTAAGTAGGTTAAAATTCCAAAGATTTGAGCTTTGAGCTTTATCAAGAATGATTCTATAGACCTTTGGTGTTAAGAACATTTTCATTGCATCATACTTTTGGGGAACTTTTAATTTGATTCATGTTTTTACCCTATTTGCAGCTTATTTAACACTTATGAGGATTATGACTTTGCAAGGACTGGAAGCACTGCAGTAGAAACGGTAAATTATTCTCATTTGCAAGTTATATCGTAAAAGAATGACTTACTTGACCGAATTTCTTCATTCTTTTTCGTAAATATACCGTAAAATAACCAGGTTGAACTTAAGGAAGGTCCTCTAGAACAGTTTACACATGAGATGGAGCCCTTCTTGCGTAAGCAGGGGATGCCTGTTCGATTAAACAAAGGTTTTTACAGTCTCACAAATCTGAATTGTCCCTAACGTGAAATGATCAGTCGCCTAAAACTTGTTGCTTGTTCAATGTTACAGGTTCAGTAGAGCTACTCTCGGACTTTGTTGTTTGCGAAGAAGGAAAGCCTCTATCACCGGAATCTTCTCGCATTTTGGTTCGATTCTGCTTTCAAAACCCTTAATTTTTAAATCATCTGAACAGACTTTGATTAAAGCTTGATAATTCTGCAGCGTCTATTGGGGATCAAGATGGCCACATTCAAGCTCAACTTAGTCTGCAGATGGAGCTCAAATGGCTTTGAGCTTTATCAAGAAGGATTAGATCTCTCAGATGTGGAATCTTCTTAATAGCAAAGATCTATGGAATCTTCTTAACACAAAGATCTATGGAATCTTCTTAAGATCTATGGAATCTTCTTAAGATCTATGGAATCTTCTTAAGATCTATGGAATCTTCTTAATGGCAAAGATCTATGGAATCTTCTTAAGATCGATGGAATCTTCTTAATGGCAAAGATCGATGGAATCTTTCTTAACAACAAATATCTTATCTCTAAACCCTAGATTCTTGCTATATACATTTGATTTTGACAATATCTTTTGCATTTTTTGTGTTTTGGTAGGGAAATATAGGAAAATTTTGTTCTTGGATTCTATTTATTTGTATTTGTCTAAATACAAGGTTGTGCTTTTTTGCGCCTAAACCGGATCATGGTGTTGGAGATATGAAACATTTATAATGGATTCACATGTTGAGGCTCCACAATCTGTCAAAGTATATTTAGAACAATGTACTAAATAAAACCAATGTGTAAATATATATATATATATATATGCATTTACAAATATGAGTTATAGACCCTTTGAAAAAGGAAACTTTCTACAGATTGTTATCATAGAAAAAAATATGATAAATTATCAAAGATTAAAGATGTAATTAAGGGAAAAATGGAATGTGTATATATATATATATATATATATATATCGAAAGGAGCAAATTAGGGAAATAAAGAAGGAGAAGAAGAGCAATGGTCTTTTCATTTCCTCAACATACAAAGGGGGTCCTTTTTTTTTGCTTTTTCTCTCTCTTTCTTCGTCTATGTCGGATTTTATCTTGTCTTTTATAATTTAGCTAATTTTTTAAAATATAATAAAAATAATGGGAAAAAGGGCATGGAAGATGGGGAAAATTACAGGGAGTGTCATGGACCAAACTATTTGGTGGCCAAAAAGCCAAAAAGCCAAAAAGAAAGAGTTAACAGTGGAAAGGTGAAGAAAGTGAAGCAGTCGGACCCTCTTTTCTCTTTCTTAACCTAAAAAAATTAATACGAACAAGCAAATGCTTATTTCCCTTTGAGTTCTATTTTTATTTTTTTGTCTTTGTTTGGTTATGTTAATTTCTATATGGCCTTATTTATTTAATTGATTACATAAAATAATAAATAAGTAAATAAATAACAAAGGAAGTTGTCTATGCATTCTTTTGAATCTTTCAACATATTGTATTTGGATCTAACGTAGAAGATAAAAGGGGATTGTCAATCACTCACTTAAACTAAACTAATTACATATATCTCCAAAGGAAAAACAAACAAATGGGACTATGGAGATTTTGGCATACTATATTTGTTTCCTAATTTGATACCTCCATTTCCCGAATTGTCTTTCAAAAAAAAATATATTTATTTTGACAATTCTGGATTTGGTGATAGATAAGGGTTACAAATATTTGATTTGAATATGTATAATTAGGGGTGGGCAAATAGCAAATATCCGTAAATATTCGACTATTCGTATTCGTATTCGTCGAATATTTGATTTTACTATTCGTATTCGTATTCGTATTCGTAAATACGGATATTCGTAAATTCGAATATTCGCAAATATTCGGATATTCGTCGGATATCCGTATCCGTAATAAAATCAATTTTTTAAAAAATTAAAAAAAATCTATAATTTACATTTTAGTCCTTAAATTAGGGTTAAAACTTTTATAATTTACATTTTAATCCTTAAATTTAAATATAATAACTATTTCTTTATATATTTTATATTTGATCTGAAAATCAATTATAATAATGGTTTTTATTTATAATTTGATCCTTAAAATTAATCTTATTATATATATCAATATATTAAAAAAATATCTATTTAGTATTTACGGATACAAATACTAATGAATAATTGACTATATTATTTGTATTTATATTTGTATTTGTCGAATATCTAAATCTTGGTATTTGTATTTATATTTGTTCCTATTGATATTTGCTTTTTCGGATCGAATACGCTTCGAATACGAATCGGATACGAATACTTCAGATATTTTGCCCAACCCTATGTACAACAACATCAAAATAAACATTATTATTTTTTGTTTATTTTTCAGAAAATTATACATTTAAATGTGTTGAGATGGTGTAATATCATGAAATATAATATATAGGAAAATGTGAACAAAACATACGAAAAAAAATTGTGATCCAATCATCAAATTTTCAAAGTTTGTTAGAACTGCAATAGAATCTGTAATATATAAAATAAGGTATTATGTATTTTGTCTGTTTTCTTTAAAATTGTGAAAAAACAACTAAAAACTCATCATGATTTGTTTAACTTTTGTATTACAAATCATTTACTACTTTCTTTTGAGGGAAAAACGCTGTTTCAGTAAAATTGTTATCATCTTTAAAAAATAAAATTTTAATGTATATCCAATTTGATTTTGGAAAACTTTTTTTAAATGTTAACCCTGGTTTTAAAATAAAAATGTGGTTTGAATTAGATAATAAATATGGGAAAATAATTTATAAATATCAAATTTCTAAGAAAATATTTGGTAATGACAAGGATATTAGGCAATCTAACATTGTAATATGAAATATTTGTACTTCAATCATTTAGTTATAAAAATTAAATACATTGGAAACAAGCTATAGAGAATATGAAAGCCGAAAGTGTTATTTAAAAAAGGGAATATTGATTTTAATGATAGCACGGAAAAAGAGGGGAAAACTAATTAGCTTTTCAAAAGTTATGATGAGCTTTAATTTCACAGTTTTTGGTGGATGTGGTACCCATCTTTTTACTAACAAAAATAAAATTCACATTATAATTATGATATTAAATTTTATTTAAAAAATTCATCAATTTCATTTGAAATATATCTCACGTAGAAATTTTCTACGTTTACAGTGACATAAAAAACGAATTAAACTGTGAGGCCAAATTCCATTAATAATATTTCTTCGTCCCAACTTGGAGAATTAATAGAGCGTTGAATTTTCGCCTACAAAATTATGTTTTTACAGAGACATTGTACGAATGATCCACGTCATCAATGACTAGTGGGTTTCGACATTTATTAAATCTTTGTTTTTTCTGAAATAAAATAAATAATTTTGTGGCGATGCTGATTATTTGATTTTTTAATATATAAACCTTTAAAATTATATATTAAAACCCAATAAATATCATAAGAATCAATATAACCTCAAAATTAATTGATATTATATGTTTCTAACATTACTATCATGTATATTACAAATAAAGATTTGATAAATACAGAGACGACCACTATATATTGATGTTCCATTGTATAATATGATAAAAGGAAAAACTAACCGAAAAGTATATAAATAATATAGGGTCGGTTCAACTAAAAAAACGTTAGAAAAGAGATCCTATACCATAAAATTAAAATAGATCATTTTATATTTTTTTAATATATAATTATTTTAAATATTAATTATTTTTAAAAAAATAACAGATTTTAAATTTATTATAAATTTATTAAGATCATGTTTAAATGTTCTTGACGAACATGACTTTGACGAATATAGCCTAAACTATCCTGAAATAATTGAAATATGTAATAATTTTTCATTTAAATAAAAAATGTAATAATAAACAAGAGAAAAAAAATAAAAGGTAGAGAGAAGAGAAGGCTTTAAGAAAAGCGAAGGGACGAAGGAAGAAGATAAAGCTCGTGAGTTGTAAGCGTTTATGAGAGGTTGACTGATGCCTGACTACTAACCATCTCTAGCTTTGGCACTGAAAATCATGGCGTTTTTTTTATTTTTTATTTTTTATTTTTTGTAAAGGGAACGGCACCCATTTCTCCTCTGAAAACGACATTTACTTCTCCCCTTCTGATGATTGATCCTCTCTTTCTATCTTTTTCTGTACACGAATTAACATGTACCCATTAATTTAATATATATATATGTATGTATATGAATATAATTATGTGTGCATGTATATATATATATACAGAGGGATGTATTTGTTTGACATTGATGTTGGCTTTTCGTGAATTGGTGGGTATCTTTGAATTTGTTCCTCCCGTTTTATAGCATATAATATATGGTCCCATAAACTATATACAAACACGTCCAAAATAATTTTATTTATTTTTTGGTGTTGCAAGATTGAATTTCATAGTATCCACTAGTTGTTTTGATTGCTACACTAGATCTCTTTGGCATTAGATATATATATATATATATTTTTAGTATAAAGATTTTGAATTTGAGATATTTCAAATACAATTTATTAAAAGCAAATTGATTTATAATAAGCAAATATATAGCGAACCCTATTAGAATAACTTTGTTATTTTTATTGTGTTTTAGGTTTAGTTGTATTTCTTTTTATTTAAATCAAGAAATAAAAAAAATTTACAACAAACAGAGTAAAATTAACAGTAGTTATTTTAATAAACCATTTTATTTAATATTTTAACAAAATGAAAGAATATCCAAACGATCCAAATCTCGTTCAAAGTGTCATGTGAGAGAGAAAAATATACTCTTTTTTAAGTGTTTTTTAGTTGAATTAATGCATTAAAGTCATTACTAACAAAATAACCCTTACTGGAAAAACAACACTCACGTCATCCTCGTGTTTATGCTATATAAGATTTAACATTATATTTATTATCTGAAATATACAATATGATATTAATGAATATTAAATATATAACTCGTACATGCCGTTCAATAATCATAATAGTATTATGTGGCTTAATAATATTTTTCCAATATGTACGTGTTTCTCTTACCACCAATTAGATCTCTATGTTTTTTAATCTTTTTAGTCAATATATAATGCACAATTTTATTAACCAACTACTCCGATTTTAGTTATTTATTTAGTCATAGTGATATAACCGTTAGTTTTAAAATTTGTATTTAGATTTTTTTTTACGGAAGCTATAAAACAGTAAATATATATATATATATATATTATCATCACTCAAAAGATATATATTTTATTATCATAAATAATCAATTTCTCTTAAATTTTCTCTATCATTATATTGAATCAAAAGTGATATTTTATCTCTTGTCATCATTTGAACCACCCACAATTTATTTTTTCTCATGTTGTTTATTACTTTTGTTTAAAAATGATGAGAATTCTTTGTACTTTTTATCATAAAAAG
>CM071860.1:68937707-68953973 GCA_036759665.1 Gynandropsis gynandra | reverse complement strand
ACTTTGGATATATCATTATTTTATGATATTCAGTTCGAGCGGGAGAATACGTGGCACAGAGTACGTACGCGTATTGATCTCACTGAGTGCGTATGTCGTACTCACCCAATTTTTGGGCTGTCGTGGATGGACAGGATATGGCGAGGAGAAAAAGTAACGAGGTTGAGCAGCAACATGAAGGTTCACAGCGGACTGATGGGAGAGGCGTGCACGAGGTCTCGATGAGTTTTATTTTGCATTTCGTTTTTTTTATTATTTATCGTGACTATGGTATTTACATATTGTTTTGCTATTTGGTCCGGACCACTCTTATTTCAGAATAAATCATTTATATTTATTTTATAAATGCGTTTGAGCGATGACACGTGTAGCCACCTCTTGGAGGTGATGGTGGACACTCCTAGTCCCGAGGTTGTTGCGGGATGGGGGTGTTACAATCCAAATCTCGTTCAAAGTGTCATGTGAGAGAGAAAAATATACTCTTTTTTAAGTGTTTTTTAGTTGAATTAATGCATTAAAGTCATTACTAACAAAATAACCCTTACTGGAAAAACAACACTCACGTCATCCTCGTGTTTATGCTATATAAGATTTAACATTATATTTATTATCTGAAATATACAATATGATATTAATGAATATTAAATATATAACTCGTACATGCCGTTCAATAATCATAATAGTATTATGTGGCTTAATAATATTTTTCCAATATGTACGTGTTTCTCTTACCACCAATTAGATCTCTATGTTTTTTAATCTTTTTAGTCAATATATAATGCACAATTTTATTAACCAACTACTCCGATTTTAGTTATTTATTTAGTCATAGTGATATAACCGTTAGTTTTAAAATTTGTATTTAGATTTTTTTTTACGGAAGCTATAAAACAGTAAATATATATATATATATATCTTTAGAGAAGTCATACGAACTTACCACATCCATGTGTCATGCAATAATGCTTCATCAGTACCACTGGTCCTTTTCCTTATGTATTACACTAACACATGCAGACACACTTCAAAATGCTTTTCTTTTTTCCTTTTTTATATATTTATTTATTTTTAATTTCTCCAAGATTCATCCCATTATATTTTATTTTTAACTCTCTTTTATAGGTTACTAAGTTACTCATTACAACATTCACGGTTAAATCTACAACGATAGTATTTGTACTTTAATTTTTTGTCTTAGTTTTATATTTTGAAATTTAAAATTCCAATCGGTTTAATTTTTATTATATCGTTTCCCTTTGAATTTATTTGAAATTTTATGTTG
Organism: Gynandropsis gynandra; assembly: GCA_036759665.1. NCBI lineage: Eukaryota > Viridiplantae > Streptophyta > Magnoliopsida > Brassicales > Cleomaceae > Gynandropsis > Gynandropsis gynandra. Next base: position 68,952,691 of record CM071860.1, on the reverse strand, counting down.
TCTCCGAAAATAATTAAACATTATAAACAAAAATCGACATGTGTTTACTTCTTTTGCTTTGAGTCAATTTAAATTTTTGACGATTCTATATATATATGAAATGAAAAAAACAAACGAGGAAGCAAAAACTCTAATGGTATAATTTAATTAGAAAAAACGTATAAAATTATTTTTTCAATCGAAATGTAGATCTCTATATTAATTTATAAATTTATTATTAAAATATTTCCGATTCTCAATTTAACAGAGATATAAAAATTGAAAATCCAAAAACTGTACCGTAATTCGAAAACAATAACCGATCAAAAATCCAAAAACATAATGCAACTTATTTTTTTATCTAATTAAACCAAATTAAGTACGTGATGTCGAGATTTATATCTCGATATCTTTGGACGAATGATTAGGCAGAATGGTTAGTCGTGATAATTAATGATTAGAGTCTTTCGTCGAGAATGTGACATATATTATGTTACGTTATATAAAAATAGTATTTAAGTCATACAGAGTGAGACACAATTATAACTCTATATGAAATTAATTATTTATTTTAGATAAATAACCCACATGGCAACCATGCAAGCGTTTCATTGAATATTTATGGTTTTACATCTAAATATTGTTTAATTAAATAATATTATCTGTTTACTGGTATTGCAATCAAAGCATTGTTGGATTCTTTATTATATATCAATATCAATTGATGTCTCATTTAAAACTTAGGAGACGTGGTAAAAACGGGGGCGGTTATCGCCATGTTCTATAGGAGCTGTGGAACAGGGTCCTCAGTTTATTGAGGGCCCATTATTAAAAAAAATTAATAAAATGTAGTAGTTACCCTTAAAAAATATAGAATTTTTTTACGATTCCAGAAAATTTTTATCCAAAAATACAAAAACTCTTTTCACGGTTTCCAGAAAACCCTTATCCCTAAAAAAATATAGAAACTTTTTCCACATTTTCCAGAAAACCCTTCCTAAAAATCTAAAAATTCTCTTTTTTACTCTCTTCCAAGGGTTTTTACTTGAAGATTCAAGCGATTACTTGAGTATTCAAGCGATTCCTAGAAATCCAGAAATTCTCTTTTTTACTCTCTTCCAAGGGTTTTTACTCTCTTCCAGAAATCCACAAAATTACTTGAGTATATGTTTCTAGTCTCTCGTCGTCTTTCTTTTTTATTTTGTTCCTTAATCAGATGGATCAGCTTTTTTGTTTGATCTTTGTGGTTAGTTTGTGATATGATATCTATAGAAATAGAAAAAGAATGACTGGCAATGGATATGAGCGTTTTGTTGAATTAAAGTTACTTGGAGAATTTTTACCAAAATGAAAAGATAGGAACAATTGCTTTAATAGTATTATTGAAACGGTATAATTGTTTTCCAAATGCAATAATTGCGTATAGAATCTTATTGACTATTCCAATTACTGTTGCTTCTACATAAAGAAGATTTTCAAAGCTCAAATTATCGAAGTCGTACTTGCGAACCACCTTGTCACAAGAAATGTTGAATGGATTAGCTTTAATGACAATTGAAAGTAGTCTCCTAGAGAATTTAGATGTGAAAAGCTTGATCGAATATTTCATTTCAAAACATGCAAATAGAATAGCTCTTTTCAAATGAATGTTGTAAATATTTATTCCATATAAAAAAAATTTTTTTGTATCCAATATTTCGTTTCGAAAGGCCTATTTTCATTTTATGGCACAGGGCCTCTTCTCTGGTTAAAAATGCAGTAAAAAAGTAAATTAAACATAAAATATTATTGTATTATGACATATATATATAGTATTAAATTTGTCAGGAAGAGATATGATTTCTTCTTTGGCTGGATAGAGACTAAGCTACAAGAATGAGATCTGAAGAGACAGAGTGGTGATGATATTATTTGGTGGGATGAGGATCCAAACGCAATCATTTCTCCTACCTGAGACCAACGCATTCAATGCAATATATTACTCCTTTCTTTGCTTAATCATTTCTTTATTTTCCAAATAAATTAATAATAAATAAAAATTTACATATTTTTTAAATATAAAAAACAATCAACATCTTGGTAACCTTCTTATTACTCTAATTATAGAATCCATAACCAAAGTTACAACTTACAGTAACCAAACAACACTCCACACCATAATTATATTACCATAATAATAACTCTTTTCCTTCTTTTTTGTCCCCCACCAAAAAAAACCCTAATGAATAATACTCACCCACAAACCAAAAATTATACAATCAAGGAATTTCCAAATAGAGACGGATCTTCGATTAATAAAAAAACGAAAAGATCTTTGTTAATGTCTCTCACTCACTCTCCTTCTCCTTCAGTCGTCGCCGAAGATACGTAACTCACGGCTAGTGAAGTGCTCTCGTCGGCGGCACAAGATGGTGGAGCAACAACGGCCGGTGCCGTGGCGGCGGCCAACGGAGATTGAAATTGTTGCTTGCAAGAGTGGCAAGTGATCTGCATCATCGTTGCACTGATCCTTTTGGTAGCTTGTTCCCTAAGAATCTGAGCCTTCTCGAGCTCGGCTTGTGCTTGTTGCCTTATTCTCTTGGCATTTGTAAACTCAATCTCCGCCATCTCTATTTGCCTCTTTGCTTCTCTTCTCGCCTCTTCCGCCAGCTTCAGCTGCTCGTTCGCTCTCTCCTTAAGGCTCACCACTGCTCTACTACTCGTTTCCCCTTTCTCATAACCATTCTTTCTCTGCACATCAGTTGACGTCGTTGTCATCCCGATCGAAAGCTTGAGACTTGTTTCGTGGGTCTCTTCGGCGTTTCTTGATGGAAGTAGTTGGAGTTCGCGTTCATTGTTACGAGCTCGTGGTTCGAATGAATATAGCAATGTTGATCGTTGTTGATCTGAAGGTGGTGGTCGTCTGAGTAAGGGAAGTCCCGGCAGTAACGGGCCAATGCTGAGGTCGGCGGCGTCAGTGGAACGAGTGCTTGCGGTGGAAGCGGTTCTTGATGATGTTGCTGCAGTTGTAACCATGGCAGCTGCTGCTGCTGCTGCTACCGGCTGAACTCGCCGCATGGTGCAAGTGTCTTGATGCTCAATGAAACTCTCCACCCTGAGGAGGAACAAAAAACACACAACAACAACAATAATGTCCAAATTCAGAAAATTTTGATAATATGTTTGATGGAAAAATGTTGGAGAATCAATGCGTATACAAGAGGCGGGAGGAATAAATGCGTTAATGGAGTACGTGTAGGGTTACAATGAAACAAAAGGGTGCAATAATATAAAATTGAGTTGTGGATTTAGGTATCTTTTGGGAGTGGATTATATAATTTGATGACAAGACTTTGAGTCTTCTACATATTAAACAAATGTAAACAAAGTGAATTCAAGTAATGGGGTCAACGTGAATTTCACATTATAAAAGCATCGTGTTTCCCTTTATTTTTAATTGTTTAATAGTTTCGGGAACAGTAAAGCATCACAACAACCCATTAATCCGAGCTTCAATTGGTAGGCTGTTTCAATTCAAGATCTATGTGAATTATAATATATATATATATATGTGTGTGTGTGCAAGTGTTAGCATGTACACGCTTTACTAGAAAAATCGAAACATTCTTTGGTTTAGTTTAAGGATTCCAATAAGAAATCTATATATTAATTTGAAATCCCCCAAACATTTAAATTAACCTCAAAAATTCAAACTTGAAAAGAAAAAGAAAAATTAAAAATAATGAGCATGGCCACTCTAGGGTTTTCTATAAAATTATACACACGTGACCTGCAAATTATAAATATTTTTTTTCTCTTCCGAATTAGAATGTACGGTTTGAAATAAGAGAATCAGTTCAAGTTCAGTTGTTTCGTTCAAAGCATATATTCCAAGAAGGTAATCGGTTGGAATCTCTCAGGATACTGACCTCGAAAAGACGCGGCCGCAGTCGCAAGAGTGGCCGCGGGTGCCGCAGGTCTTGAGATGGGCCTTGTAATCGGATTGAACGGCGTAGCCTTTGGAACATCTCTCGCAGACCCACTGCTTATGGTTGCTGTGTTTTCGCCGGAAGTGCTTCTTGATTCCGACAAGATCACCGAGGGCGTGGCAAGGGTCGTGGTGGAGACACGTTGGCTCGGGACACACATAAACCCTCTTCCTCACTTCTTGATTGTTTTCTCTCTTCAGAAGCTTCCATGGGACCTTATGCCTTCTCCTGTGCATCTGCAGATTCTGGTCCCTCTGAAAACCTTGGTTGCAGATCTCACACACGTACCGATCTGATTCCAGGAGCGTTCTCGGCGATAACGACACCACCTCCGCGTCTGGATCTGCCCAAAATGATATTAATCAAAATTTTATTTAGGGAAATCATCGAATACCTTTTCAAAAATCAAAAACTTTGGTCGGATTATCCAAAACCCATTCGAAAAAACAGAAACTTATGGTCATAATATCAAAACCCATATGAAAAAACACAAACTTGTTTAATCAGATTGTCAAATAAGAAACCTGGTGTCCCGGCGGGTCTGCGTTTTCTCTTCTGGGATGCGGCGGAGGCGGCTCCATTACAATCGAGGAGAAGAAGATCAGAGGAGGATGAAGATGGAGCGTTTCGGTGATTGTTGTTGGAATCGCTTTTGCTGTTGTTGTTGTTGATGTCGTAATCTATCATCGGATGCGATTTTTAACCCCTTTTTCTCCGGTGGTGGTGTAGTGGAAGTTAAGTACTTACTGAAAAATAAGAACAAAATCGAAGAATCTTTTGCTTTTCATGTGGGGAGGAGATTTTTTTTCTTCTTCTTCTTCTTCTTTATTTGGTAGATAGTGGTCTCTCAGCTTTACTAATAGAGGAAGAAGAAAGCAAGATGAGTTAAGAGAGAGAGAGAGAAAGAAAGAGAGAGAGAGAGTTTGCTTTCTGAAATCAGCTTTTGTTTAAGCTCTTTTTTCTTCAGGGAAAAAAGTTCCTTTTTTTTCTCTTCTTTATTTTCTGGGGAAAATTCTCTCCTTTTTCCGTGAAAATTTTCTTCTTTTTGTTAATTGTTCCATTGACCTCTCACCTTACTTGGAGAAGTCATTGTATGGTCTTTGATGCTTCAATCTTCTTTACACTTATGAATCTCTCTCTCTCTCTCTCTCCATAGTGTGATACACAAACGCATAGATACACATATATATATATATACACACACGTACATAATTACATATAAATGCAGAGAGATGTATACATATAAAGAGTAGGGTTGTGGGGGTGGGGCAGTGAGCTAAGCAAGATGGGGATGAAACTTGGAGCCCACAAAGGCATTTGGACAAGAAACAAAAAAACATCCCCTTTCACAAGAAAACAAATACCAGTCATTATTATTTCATACCATTACCATACAATATTCTTTTTCCACAATTTATATTTTTGTTTCTTAATATTTATTTTTTCAAATGATAGTAAAAAATTTAATTGGAATCTTGGAAATTGCATACTGGGCATGCTTTTATTTACTTATTTTTTTAAATGATGACAAATGTATGAGGGTTAGACCTTTTGGGCCGTTGTCATGGTTTAGGAAAAATGTTTCATAATTTATTTGAATCATTATACACACAAAATTTTGTACGTGTGAAATAGTTAACTGTTGAAAATAATTCATCATCTATATTCTAAATTTTTCTACTTTTTATTTGAAAATTTATTAACACATATACAAAGCAATATCCAATAATATTTTAAAATTAATTTTGATTCTACCACGCTATATTTTATTAGGAATCATTCATTGAATAACAATAGTATTTGATAGAATTATACAAAGCATCTTTGTCAATACGGGTGTTTGTAACACAAAATATTAATTAATTTCAAAACTATTTCAATGTAAAACGTTTTTTAAAAGTTTTTGTCATTTTGAAACCTCTTTTCAATTATCTTGGTTTGGAATTATCCGTTTGATGGACTAATTTATTTTAGCAAGTCTTTGTCTATGTACTAATAAAATCACAATCTATCCAATCCATAGGAAAAAGAGGGAAAACGAGATCGACTAGGAATATATGATGAAGAAAAAGAATAATTTTAAAATATAGTCTTAATAAGTAAAGGCTATATATATATAATATTGGTATATACTAACTAAAAGCCACCGTAGAAAATAAATAATGAATAAAAAACGGGAATAACATAAATTAATAGAAGAAATAAATAAACAAAAAGAGAGGAGGAAAAAGAGGAAGATGCTTTTAGGAGAAAAAAGAGGAACAAATGTTGAGTTGGAAAGAATGGGTGAAGGATGGGGAGAGGGATTCTCATCACATGCTTATGTATCCTCTTCCCAAAGTTAAGCTTAAAAAGATTTCTCTTCATCATCTCCCCTAATGCCTCTCTTGATTCCATATCTCCTCCTCCTTTTTTTTTATTTTTTATAAAATACATAAATTTATTTCAAATGTCAAAATCGTAGATTAACTATTTTTGTTATATTCTTTATAACAATACTATATAAATTATAATAATATTTCTAAATTATCCCCGTCAACTATATAATGTGAATATTCATACGTTCATTTAGTAAATTTAATAAAATAACATGGTATAGCTTATATATAAAGATAGAAACAAATTATACAATGTTAAAATTTTGAAAATAATTATTTTTATAGAATTTTCCTTTTTAAAAACAAAATTCATATATTGTAGTATTTTTTTAGTCAATTTTTTAAATTGTTGATTTGTATACTTTACCAATTAACGAATCTAAGAAATCTTATATTTATAACCATATTTCGCATTGTACGCTTTTAGGAACTATAAATACATAAACTTAAATCATTATATTAGACTTTGGAGTTTGGTAAATTCAATCAGATTGACTCTAATATTGAATTTAATCTGATGGAGAAGGCCAATAACAACTATCACGTCGAGATAATGTATTATGAATTTTAAACTGAAAATTATAAAAGATATAATAACGACATATAAAGAATGTGCAATAATCTACTAAAATTTCAATAAATTTTGAGTAAAAGTTTATCAGTTTCACAAATGATTCCTTATCATAATAGAGATCAAGAATTTGATTCATATAGGTAAAACGGATTTCCTCCAGTTTATTATTTTGGTAATTTAGATTTAAAAAAAAAGTGTTTATAAATGTGACAATAAGTTAATTAGGGCATAGATGGAGAATGGAGTTGGTGGTGAATTTAGACAACAGATAATATTTGTCTGCAATATAATAAAGTAAGAAGAAAGGGATCATACAAACATATAACCATATATATATTTATATATATATATATATATATATATATATATAAAAGATCAATAATTCGAGTTGAAGAGACGAGAGAGTAATGTCCACTTTTGTAGTTGTGCACTGAAACCTGAGGCTTTTGTCTCCTTCGCTCTTGTTCCTATCCAAAGTTTTTTTTTCTGAATTAAAGTTGGCATCTTTATAGATACACTGAAACCCAAACAAAAAAAAAACCGAATTTATCACATCTACGGAGAATAAATGTATAATTATGACGCACGTATAAATATATAGTAAATGCCTGCATATTTTACGTTGTACATGTATATACGTATACTTGTATGTTTATATAATGTGTAACATATCATATATATACATATATATTCCTTTCCTGAAATGGAGAGTTAATTAAAGTATTTTACGTTTTTTCACGTTCTTAAAAAAATATAAAAATCTTTTATACTCTTATTTTATAAATTGAATATTTATAAATTTTTGAATAAAATTATGGGTTTTATTAAAATTTAAATAATTTTTTAATAAAATATAACATTGAAGTTTTGTAGAAAATATAAAAAGTGGCAACATAAATTTTCAGAAAAAAAGTTAATTTATTTCGTAATAAATAGATCATATCGGTTAAGAAATTAGTTGATATGAAACTTGGAATATAGATGAAACGAAAAGGAGAAATGACAACATGGGACTTGGTTCCTCGAGTAATGATGGAGAGGGGAAAGGTTCTTGACAACGCAAAAGATATATTTATATAAATAAATATATGATTAAAAAGAGTTACAAATAAAAATTATAAATTAAAATATAAAAGTGACTTTGTCTCTATGCCCTAATCTTCTTCGAAAGCATAGAAAATCTTTGCCCACATGGACGGTGTAAGCCCTTTTTACCCTACTCAAGCCCCAAAGCTACTCTTTGCCTTTACATTTACATCATTACATTACATTACATACACACACATCTATATATGTGTATGTATATGGCTCCTCTTCATCTATCTATACACACACATCTATATATGTGTATGTATATGGCTACTCTTCATCTATCTATACACACACCTATATATGTGTATGTATATGGCTCCTCTCCATCTATCTAAACACACATCTATACCTATATATGTATGTATATGGCTCCTATCCTATATCCATATATCTGTATACATGCAATGATAACAGAATACTTCCATAGCCTGAGTCTGTTGATGCTCACGGATGTAATGTAACATAGTCGCCCTGTGATTTTTTTTTTATGTTCACGAGAGTGTGAGTTTGCCCGGTCTCGTTATATATATACAACCATCAAACCAACGGATAAAACTATTTAAATTTAAAAATAAAAATAAAGTGCATTTTTACATTTAGGATTGGATTAGTAGAAATATTATGTTTGCATTTGCTTTTGGTGGCGTTTCTGTTAATAAAATGCATTTCTGTTAATAATTGATAACCTTATTTTGTCTGAACGATGAAAATGTTGCGTTTGTGGACGATTACGAATAGAAGCGAATGACTAAAACTGTTGCAATTGCATTTTGAACAAAATTATCAAAATATACAATTATTAATTAAATAATTTATTTAAATTTTGTTATTTAGTGTTAATTATAATTTTTAAATATTTGAAATAAATTTTAATATAAAATTTTTAAAATTTTTTAAATATACAATACATACATACATATATATACATATAATAGAAACTTAAAATAATTTTATCAAAACATAATCAAATATTTTTATATACTCATATATATATACATATTTATATATATTTATGATAAATATAAACTGTAATAAATCATTAAAACAAATTTGAAATACACATAAAACATAATATATAAAAGAAAAAGAAAAGAGTATATTCATAATTTTATTAAAAACGCACCGAAACACAAACGTAACGCAACATAATTCTGGATTTTTAAATTCTACGTTTCGCCGCATTTGCAAGCGACTGCAACTCCATCAGTTAAGACCTTAGACGTTATTTCCATATTTTCACATATATTTTATTTTTTAGATATATTTTTAGACAGATTTTATAGATTTACGGTATATCTTTTGTAATCCAAACCTCATATGAATACTTTGAATTTGATTATGACGTGACATATATTTTATGTCATTCACTATTTTTCTTTTTACGTTTATCCTAGGAAACTAACATGAAGAATTAGAGATTAAGAAAAAGATTGTAATCGAATGGTAATAACATAAGAATATTTGGGGGATAAATAGACAGGAAATGGGTGAGAAAATGCAGGGTGATTGTGGTTTCTGTATCTTCACTCAATAGAAGTAGTTGTTTATAATATAATATTTTTTTTTTTTTACAAATCAATCATTTCAAAGGAAAAAGGTTAATAGCATGTTACATAGTTGCTTAATTGCAATATTAGGACAAAACGCCTTCACGGGCCTACAGAAAATAATATCCGATAGAATTGGGCTCAGATTTCTTTGCATTTTCAACTAAGCCCACACTGCATTATAAATTCAATGTTCTATTCATCACCATCATCATTATCATCATATTCATCATCATCATCATTATTATTATTAACATTATATAACTAAAAGTGTTAAACTTTTTTTAAAATTGGATTCGTGTTATTATTCTAGATTTAAACTTGATATATACATCTTGTTTGTATGCAAATTGATCTATATAAATTATTTTTAAGGAAATTAATAGACTTTTTAGTGTGAAGTTCTTTTGGAATCAAATCATGTAAATAACTCTTCTCCAAAGGTCAAATCGTAGATTGGATGTGTTGCATCACTCCAAGTTATAAAAGAGATTTTTGGAGAGTGTACGAGAGTGAAAAAACTATAAGATTACATCGAAGGTTCGAGCTATTGATGAAGACGTTTTGAAGGCGAGATCATGACGACGATTGATTGAGATATGGATTGAGTCATCTCTAACCTCATCTTTGAACTTGTTTCTTGTTTTATTTTTTTCGAGATGTATATCAATAGTTAAATTCATGCTTTAGACTAGAGTGTTATATTACAAAAGAATGCGCAGTTTCCAACGGACAGGGCAACAGATCCGTCCGTTGGAAACACTTACCAACGTATTTTATGGATTTGGTGAAATTTTCAACGGGCAAAAATCCGTTGCAATCCGATACAAATTCCAACGGACTTGTAACGAATATTATCTGTTGCACACTACAAGAAATTCACGGATTAGGGATTGAAGAAGCAATCCCTAATCCGTCCGGAAACTCATTTAGGGACTGATTAGGGACTGTCACGAGCCCTCCGCAAACGAGCGTCGGCAATCAATTCCCGTCCGTAATCCGTCCGGAAATACAAACGGTAAATGTAGACCGCAAACCGTCCGCAATTTCGGACGAAATGGTTAGTCCGAAAATCGTCGCAAAACCCGACGATTTCATTTTAAAATTTCCGGACGGGGAGCTGGGTGTCGGGAAATTTTCGGACGGAGAGCTGGCCGTCGGGAAATTTCCGGACGGAGCGGTGGTCGTCGGGAAATTTCCGGACGGAGCGGTGGCCGTCGGGAAATTTTCGGACGGAGAGATTGCCGTCGGAAATTTCCGGACGGAGAGCTGGCCATCGGAAAATTTCCGGACGGAGCGGTGGTCGTCGGGAAATTTCCGGACGGAGAGATTGCCGTCCGATTTCTTTTTTTAAAAAAAATTAAAACATAAAATTAAAAAGTGTGAGTTTTGTTGTTCTAGTTGTGCTTTCATCTCCGAGATTGTATTTTGTAATTCTTGGGTCGCGACCTTTTCCTTGCCTTTGGAGGAACTCGCACGGTTTGATGACATTCCTCCAAGACCAAATAGACGACCTTTGTACGGCGTTACTTGTTACAAAAAATATTGACATTTAATTTAAATTATTAATAAAAAATTATTGTAAAAATGTATTAAATTTACCTCGAAATAAATCTCGTTGTATTCTTCTTGAGAAAGAGTCGGTTGCGTCCCATCTTCTCTTATAGGGATTTGGGACACTCGTTCCGATGCCATGTTATCAACATCGTCGTGAATTTGTTTTGCCCTGGCATCTACCCACGAACCGTCGGATTTTTTCTTGTGTGTACGTTCTAACAATTCCACGTACGACGGTTCACATCCTTTCTCTTTCGTGTAAAACAAATTTGATGTTTTACGTATTAAACAAATGTCACTCCTAGTAAAACTTTAAAAACTTTTAAATCTTACCCTATCTTCATAAACCTCCGTGAAAGAGCGGGAACCAACAGTATGTGCACTAGGACCATCCCGATCTATCAGAACGACGAGATCGACTAGCGCATTCACTTCTCTGCTTAAACTGAGGAGAGTCCCAATAGGCAAGCAACTGTCCCCAGACATCATCAGGGATCCAAACGGGTTTGACATTGGTTGTCATCCATTCTTTTCTGGTTTCGTATAAAAGATTTTTCAGTCGATCTCCCGCATGCTTTTGAAATTCGGACTTTACTAGTCCGGTTATTGCAGGATCCCAATAAAATTCTTGCTGAAAATAATAAAATAATTATGTATTTAAATATTATTTTAAGTTTAAAATTTATAATGAGATAAATATTTTAAAAAAAATACCACAAAAGCTTTCCACCATCGTTCCTTTACTTCGGGATCGGTTCGCGTCCAATTATAACTTAGACGATCATAATCAGCTTTCATTATCTTTGTGAGATGACGATTAAGCTGCTTATGACCAAACCTAAATATTAAAGTAAATTAAGACTTGATACTTAATTAGTTACTAAATTAATTTAAATTTAATTTATACCAAAGTTCGTCGGTTGAAACTGGATCTATACGAGGAAGTTTGCGTCTTTCCTTGTCCATTGCTAAAAGCTCTTCCACTGTTGGTTCTTGATGCATCGGAGGCTCGTGATGCATCATCGGCTCGACCGGCGGTGGCATCTGCTAGAATGGATAAAACATATATTGTGCAGATCCAGTCGGAAATAAATTTGGATTCATAAAATCCGAATATACTGGATCCGATGATTGTCTCTGATGTTGTGGAACACTAGCACTTTCTTCAGATGTTGAGCGGTTTGTATTGTTACCGCCTCTTCCAACACGACGCGACATACTAAAATTGTAATTTAAAAGTAATTATTATATTAAAAATTTTAATTGTTACTTAAACATTAATTAATTTTAATATAAAATTAAAACCACATATATAATTTAATATATGTGTTTTTAAACGGGTGACGTGTTAACATAAAACTGTTAAAAAACGTGTGACGTGTTAACATAAAACTGTTAAAAACTCTCTAATATTCTAAAATACTACTCGTATTTCCAAAACATCTCTTCTTTCTGAATTCATTCAGATTCAAGGAAATAAGAAACATTACCAACTTCTTTTGTTGTAGAAAGAGACTTGAGAATCTCTTAATTCATTTTGAGAATGGTCTCAAACATAGATTTAGTCACACACTCATTGGTTGTGGATACTACGGTTGAGTTTTAGACCATGTTTGTTCTCTATAGATTGAGATGGGGTGAAAATTACAAGATTTGTATTTTGTATGCCATTGTTCTTGCAATACTCACACTAAAATGGTTTTTTTGGATCTTAGAATTGTGGGAGAAAGGTTCCTTGACCGTTGTAGGATATATAAAGCAAAACTAAAAGGCCAAAGTACTCATCTTCATTGTATTTTGTAACAATCTCTTTTGGATCTAAAGCTTCATGACAAAGTTCAGGTAGCTCAACCCTAAGATCCTTATATTTTACACGGATCCCATTAAATCGCTTGCCATCTTTACTTAGGTTGCTTAGCATCTTCTTTCGAAAAATCGGTTTAGGTCAGGGACATTATATATATCTTTAACCTTATCCCACGACTGTTAAAAAACGTAAACCGACCAACCGGAAAAATTGTTACCTCGGCGGACGGTCGACGAAAACGCGGCGGACGCGGCGGGAACTGACGGATGGAAGGGGGACGGACAGGGGAGGTGGCGGCGGCGACTGACGGATGGAAGATGGATGGACAGCGGACGAAATCGGCGAAAAAGGAAAGAAATTGAGCGAAACCGGCGACGATGAGTTTCGGGGAAATGAATTCGGGTCGAATAAAGAAGCATTTCCGGACGGGAGTCGTGCACCGTCCGGAAATAGGGACCGATTCCGGACAGTTCTCGCAAACCGTCCGGAAATTGGAGACCATTTCCGGACGGGCCGAGACAATCGTCCGGAAATGCGAGACCGATTCCGGACGGGCCGAGACAACCATCCGAAAATGCGAGACCGATTCCGGACGTGCCGAGACAACCGTCCGGAAATGCGAGACTGATTCCGGACGCGTCATGAGCCCCGTCCGGAATTGGCGACCGTTTACGGACGGGTTTGGCAACCGTTCGAAAATTCCCTACGCGGCTCGCGTCCAGTCCCTAAACCGTCCGGAAATTAAACTGAAGGACGGGTTTCGACTGCGGGACGGGTTTCAATCGAGGGTCGGGCTTCGACCGATGGACGGGTTTCGATCGAGGATCGGGTTTCGACCAGTCCCTAAACCGTCCGGAAATTAAACTGAGAGACGGGTTTTGATCGAGGGTCGGGTTTCGACCGAGAGACGGGTTTCGATCGAGGGTCGGGTTTTGACCGAGAGACGGGTTTCGATCGAGGGTCGGAAGGACGGGTTTCGACCGAGGGACGGGTTTCGATCGAGGGTCGATTTTCGACCGAGAGACGGGTTTCAATCGAGGGTCGGGTTGATTCAAATTCATAAAACATTATATATATAATATAAAGATAAAACATAAATCATTATCTATCGTTAATACAATCTAAAGATAAAAATAACAATTCTTTAAACGTCTAAATTTGATTCAGAGTCACATAATTCTTTCGTCGCTTCCGTTGATTCTTGTGATTCTGAATTTGATTCAAATTCTTCATCTTCTTTGTTTCCTTTTATCGTTTCATCTTCAATTTCTTCGACTTCACGATGTGCCAATGCTTCAATTGTAACTTCATCAATTGCAACAATCTCGGTGGTTTGTTGTTGCATGGCCAATTGTTGTTCTTCTGTGTTGTCGATAAATTTACCCCTTGGAAGTCTCTTCATTGTGAAACGCCAACCTGAAGATCGTCTAATATGTGGATAGGAAACATAACAAACTTGATAGGCTTGTGACGCAAGAATAAAATGCTCGTATTTTGCATATCTTCTTGTAGAATTAATTTCTACGACACCTAATTTGTTTATTCTTGTTCCGCGACCGTTTATGGGATCGAACCAATCACATTGAAATAACATCACTCTTAAACCGACGTAACCTACAAAAAATGGCAAGTATAAGTCAACATATTCGAAAATATAACATACGTGGTATCGAAAGGAAATTTTTTGGATTATTAGTATTAATACCTGGATATTCTAATTGCAAAATGTCTTTCAAAATCCCATAAAAATCTGGTTCGTCGGTCGATTCCTTCGTCTTTCATGTGACATTCATTACTGTATTGATAATTTACCCCTTGGAAGTATCTTCATTGCGAAACGCCAACTTGAAGATCGTCTAATATGTGGATAAGAAACATAAAAAACTTGATCGGCTTGTGACGCAAGAATAAAATGCTCGTATTTTGCATATCTTCTTGTAGAATTAATTTCTACGACATCTAGTTTGTTTATTCTTGTTCCGCGACCGTTTATTGGATCGAACCAATCACATCGGAATAACATCACTCTTAAACCGACGTAACCTACAAAAAATAGCAAACATAAGTCAACATATTAATTCG
>CM071860.1:68919566-68937119 GCA_036759665.1 Gynandropsis gynandra | reverse complement strand
TAGCATACCATAAGCTGGAAAATCACTTATTGTCCACATAAAAGCACCTCGTAATATAAAATTTTGTCGTCTTGAAACGTCGTACGCTGGAACTCCCTTCTATAATTCTTTCAATTCTTCAATTAGTGGTTGAAGAAATACATCTAAACTTCTTTTCGGATGATTAAGCCCGAGAATCAATATTGTTAAGAACAAAAAAAAAATGTGAGAAACATATGTTAATATTACAAATAAAATACGCATACGTAATTGAATCATATATTTATAAGATATTACCTTTCAAAAGGCCGTAGATATTCACAGTTGAGTAAAACATACGTATGTGCGATGTGTAGATCTCGTTGTGATAGCCATATCTCTTTCGCCTTACCAGCTGTTCGACCAACGCCGCAAAAAATATCTGGAATATCTGGTACTGGATATGAAAATGTCACACCACCATCAAAACATCTGTCTGGATTTCTACTTCTCATTTGAACATGTGGTTCGAAGTAGTAAGAAGTGAAGAACGATATCTCCCCATTCACGTATTGTTCAACAATTGAACCCTCTGGACGAGCTTTTTGTTTGATATTATTTTCAGTCTTCAAATTCATCAACCGTGCAGATAAAGACAACCGTGATAGACCACTTCTACAATCATCATAGAGTGGATGTCTAGCACTTTATAACATTTCAAAAAAAGTTTTTGCTTCTTCATTTGGATCTTCTTCAATATTTTTATATTCGTTTCTTTCGACGAATGCATTTTGCATNGTTACTTTTAAGTCTATGAACCACATCTACACTTAAGTTTCTCGCACATAAATCTCGAAAAAAATATGCCAATACACGGTCGTGGTGCAAAATTCTCTCCATGAGATAACCAAATAAAATAATTTGGAGTAAACCCTCTTAAATAGAGATGATTCCAAACGGTTTTCTCATTAACGAATTTTTCATTTTTGCATTTTATACATGGACAAACCAACTTACCGTTTTCTCTATAAACTTGTTGATTTGTCGCCACCGTCATAAACTGTGTAAGACCTTCTACAAACTCCTTCGATACACTTTGAGTTTCCGGATCAATTCTTCTATACATCCATTGTCTCGAAACGAAAATATTCGATCTCGACGATGAGGCCATTACAATTAGAAACAATAACAAGATATTAAGAGAAATATGTTAGATTTGTGTGTTAGAAACGGGTAGAAGATGAGAGATTAAATAGAAAATTTTAAGACCGATTCTGGATGGATTGCGGACTGGGATGAATATTTTCCGACGAACCGTCCCTAATACGTCCAAAATTTGCAGATGGTAAGTCCCAAATTGCGGACGAAAAACAGTCGTCCCTAAACCATCCGCAATTTGCGGACGGATGACTCAACCGTCCGCAAATTGCGGACGAGTTGTGAATAAGTCCGTAATTTGCGGACGGACGATAGTTTAGTCCCTATTCCGTCCCGAATTTCGGACTATTTAGGGACTACTCAGCGGTCCCCAAATTTAGGGACGGATTCGAGACGGTTTTCTTAATCCGTCCTTAAGTAGTCCCTAATCCGTCCCTAAAGTTAGGGACGAATTACTCAGTTCGCAAATTCAGTCTCTAAATCCGAATTTTCTTGTAGTGTGCAATTTCCGTTGCAATCCGTCGCGATTTTTAACGGAGTGTAACAGATTACTTCCGTTGGCCTCGTCCGTTGGAAGGTCCGTTAGAAACCGGGGAAAAGGATTTCAACGGGCGTCCGTTGCACTGTCTAACGGATGCCCGTTAGAATTAGCAACAGATGCCCGTTGATATTGTGAATTTCGAGATTTAACTGTTGAATTAAATTACCGCGCAGGAGCAACGGGCATCCGTTGTTATTTCCAACGGGCATCCGTTGGGGTATTTACTATTTATATCGGAACCTAGGGTTACCCCAAATCATCAATTACAACCATCTTAATATCTATTGTTGAATCCAAAATAACTTCTATGAACTGTTTCACCGTCGGGATCGGGAAAAGGATTCCCGATGGTGTTACAGTTTATAAAGGTTGTTTTAAATTTGATAATAGATATAAAGATGCCGATTGTAAAGTTAGAGTTACCTCAAATATCTTAATGTCTAATGTCGACCCTGAAACCCCTTTCTGAAACTGTTTCATTGTCGGAACCGGGAAAAGGAATCTAGAGTTGCGAGACGGTGATTCAGTTTAAGAGGGAGGGGGGTCTTTTGGTTCGATAATAGACGTGAAGATGCCGAATGTAAATCTAGAGTTACCTCATCAATAAGAAATACCTCAATGTCTAATGTCGAACCTAAAACACCCTTCTGAAACTATCTAGACGGTGATTCAGTTTAAGAGGGGGTTTAGGTTCGATAATAGACTTAAAGATGTCGAGTGTAAACCTAGAGTTACCTTAAATCATAGGTTCGACAAATATCTCAATATCTAATGTCGAACCTAAAACACCTTTCTGAAACTGTTTCACCGTCAGAACCGGGAATTGGACTCCAGACGGTGATTCAGTTTAAGAGGGGTGTTTTTAGTCCATATGGACAATCTGGAAGTCAATATTCTCTGTGGCCGGTGATTTTGTCCCAGTATAATTTGCCTCCCGAGACGTGTTTGAAAAGAGAGGTAATATTTCTGACGTTGTTGATTCTAGGACCAGAATATCCGAAGAAAAGTTTCGATGTCTTTTTCAGCCCTTAATTCCTTGCTTATGACGTCACTACTAAGCAAAATTTCACATTGAAAGCGGTCTTGTTATGGACAACTAGCGATTTTTCTGCCTATGGAATGTTATCTGGATGGAGCACGCACGGAAGATTGGCATGTCTATAGCATACATTGGTACATATTATAATTTCAATCTTTATATATATATATATATATTAAAATGTAACGTATTTTCATTATTCAGGATATTTGACGAAGAAGTGCTTGGTACATATCCTCATCTAAATGCAAATGAACTCACAGACATGAAAGTTCAACATTATGGATCGTGGTTTAGAGACTACGTAAGTACTCATTTACACATCAATGTAAATTAATTGCGTATAAGAGTATTAATTTGTTTTTTATACGTAGAGGTGAAATGTTCTGATTAAAGACTTCCTATGTGGATAAAATATTTGGCTAATGGTCCCGCATGAAATGTCATGTGTTGGCCAATCTTGTTTACTCGTGGCTACACGTTCCACACGTACGAACATGGAAAACATAGAAGCACACAAAACTATGGCGTTTGCGTTAATAGTGATATAGAAGGTGATAACTTCTACGGCATTTTGCACCAAATCATGCAACTGGAATATCCCAGTCTCGTTGGTTTGAAGGTGATGCTTTTTAAATGTCGATGGTTTGACCCAACCGTAGGACGTGGAATACGAAAAAACCGTTGGGGAGGAATTGATGTCAACCCGGCACGACAATATGGTAAGTATGATCCATTCATCACAATAGATCAAGCTGATCAAGTATGTTACGTGCAATATCCAACAACATTGAAACGTCGAAGAGAGGAGTGGTGGGCCGTAGTAAAGATAAAGCCACGAGGGATCATAAGCTCTGATGATAAAGAAGATGCATTGTAACCCGATCATCCGCAGCCGATTCGCTTAATTGATATAGATCGCGAGGAGATTCTTGCGAGAAATGACATAGACGGAGAACTCATACGCGATTATGAAGACGTTGAACCAGAAGATGCTGAAGATGAAAACGACGATGAATTCAATGAACAAGCAAATGAAGACTCACCCATCGATGAATCTACTGAAGAAGAAATTTAAATACAATAATGTCTATTATGTGTAATAAATGTAGACAATATGATGTAAATGAATTGTAACGTTTATAATTTGTAATCGAACAATCGAAATGTTAATACAATGGAATAGGTTACGTAAATGATGTATTAAAACATAGAATTATCTAATACCAACGGGCATCCATTGCAAATTGGTAACAGATGCCCGTTGATACACGAATTAGCCCCCGACACTTAGCAAAATTTTCAAAGTTTTCCACATTTCCAACGACTATCCGTTGGTAATGTGTAACGGATGCCCGTTATAAATATTCCAACGGGCATCCGTCGGTATGTTATAACCGACGCCCGTAAAAAATTTTCCAACGGGCGTCCGTTACAATTTTCTAACGGAGGGCCGTTGGAACGGTTCTAACGGCCATCCGTTAGAATATACCAACGGATGCCCATTAGTATAGGTAATGATGCTTACCCTAGTCTGCTAAGATTTGCAACGGGCATCCGTTGGAAATTCTAACGAATGCCAGTTGCGACGGCATACGAGCCGCCATTTAGCCGTCCGTTGCCTCGGAAACACGCATTCCCAACGGACATCCGTTAGAATTTCCAACGGATGCCCGTTGGGAATACAGAATGTCACGTCAATTTAATCCTTCCGTTGCGATGACGTGTTTTCCAACGGGCATCCGTTGGAATTTCTAACGGATTCCCGTTGGAAATTTCGATATATATAAATCCGTTGAATAATTCTTATTTCAACACAAATCACAAACCAAAACTCCTCTGAAATTCTGCTGGTTCACCCACAAATAGGTAGTTTTCTTAGATAAATGATGAGATCGAGACGTTTCATAGGTACGAGGGGGTTTATTGGCTGGTTCTGCGGGAGCTCCTTCCCCGCCCCCACCACCATATCGTCCTTCGTCACCAGAATCGGCACCGCCGATATTTGATGACGATGACGATATGATAGATATCGGTTTGTTGATCGATGATTTCGATGGGCGTCCAACCCTTCCGATCATCGATCCAGAACATTCTCGTGGGACGTTATGGTAAAGAAATTACTATTTTGATTTGCTTTATTATATGTTATAAATATTATCTAACTTTGTGTTGTTGATTTGCAGGTTTGATGTTGATGATGTACTCAAACACACCAACAACCTCATCATACAAGGGTCCTTACAGGACGAATTGTACTACTCCTGGCAAGTTGCGCCAGAAGTTGTGCGCCAACGATGGTGGTGCACTTTTATTGTAAGTTTTTTTAATTAAATTTCAACTTTTTAGTTATATATATATATATATATATATATATATTATAAAACTAAAAATTTTATAATTTTGTTTGCAGCGCTCATATAGATGGAAGCGAAAGGATACGTTGCACATCTACACAGCATGAATGCGCGACATGCAGGTTCGGATGCGCCTAATGATGAACGGTGTGAAACGCAACTACTACGCCAACAATAGCAAACCGAGATGGGCAACAGAAGCGGTCTTCAGCAAAATGATTCAGCATTGGGAGTCTCCTGATTTCAAGGCCAAGAGCGAGAAGGCAAAAAAATATCGCTACGGTGAGAAGGTTCCCGGAGATGGTCCGCATTGCCATAATTCGGGATCAAAATCCTTCCCGAAACGAAGAATAGAATTAGTAAAATTTTCTTTATTTAAATGTTTTATTTATTTAAATATTTATCTAACTATATTTATTTTATATTATAATGCAACGGATAGGAAGAGAACCGACTCTTTCTGAGCTGGTATTAGAAACCCATGCCAAGAAGAAGCCGGTTGTCGGGGAAGAGGTCGACGAATCCGAACTCGTCGATCCTCGAACGGAGCGAACCGTGCGAGCTGTGACCGAGAAGATCACACAACAATCTCAAGCTTGCGGTTCTAGCCCCGACGAACTCAGTCCTTTACAAAAGGACAAAATTTATTTAGAGGTAAAAGTTTATTATTTTATTTCTCAATATTAATAAAATAATTTGTGAAATCTAACGTTACTTTTGTTTTTCTTGTAGTCGGTGAGACCGTATAAGGGACGTCTATGCGGTCTCGGGGCGCTTCAAAAGGATATCGTCGAGGACGCCACGACGGTACCTCCCGTAGTGCAAGAGAGTTTTTCGCAACAACGGTGGATCCAAGAGTTTGAAGCCAAAATTCTACACTTGGAGAGCATCATCGAGTTGATGGGGCAAGGGAGGGGATCAACGTCGCAGCAGCCAAAACCGGGTCCCGATTCAGATGCAACGCCATCTCGAGGTGATGGCGATCATAGAGACGATATCGACCCTGCCGATTTAAACGAAATGTAATAGGGTAGATTAACGTAGTTTTAGTTTTAGTTTTTTTGTGAAAATTTAATATTTTAATTTAAAACTTTTTATTTTAAAAAATATTTTTAATTTAAAAATTTTATTTTTTTTATTTTTTTAAAGTGTTCCAACGGATGCCCGTTGGAATGTCTAACGGGCATCCGTTGGACTCTATTTTCCCGCCAAATATTAACGGATGTCCGTTGCCCTTTTCCGCCACTTTGCAACGGACGTCCATTGCTCTTTCCCGCCATTTTACAACGGATGCCCGTTAGAAATCTAAATTCCCGCTCATTTTGCCCGCGTAAATAGCAACAGATGCCCATTGGAAGGCTAAATTCCCGCTCATTTTTCCCGCGTGGATGGCAATGGACGTCCGTTGAAAGTTGTAACGGTCGCCCATTACCCTTTTCCAACGGCCCTCCGTTGCAAGTTTGCAACGGTCATCCGTAACAAAGATTTCCAACGGGCGTCCGTCACCATGTTTCCGAGTCGTCCATCCATTGAAATGCCCGTTACAATGTTGCAACGGATATTATTCTTTGAAGAGCGTTGCGAATTGCAACGGATCGGAATTTCCAACGCCCGATTCCCAACGGACGGGAATCCGTTGCCATCCGTTGGAAAGAGCCCTTCCCAACGGAATTTAGGCATTTTCCAACGGATATGTCCGTTGGAAAATGCCTGTTTTTTTGTAGTGTATGTATTTGAATTTATCGTACTTCATATCGTTTTTTCTTTGTTTTTTATGGTTTAATTATGAAATTATTCTTTCAATTCTTGAAGGATCGTTTGAGTGGATTGTCGCTTGAAATAATTTAGATAGAGATGTCGACTTAATATAGGTCATAAACTTGAATGATCATATCGAGAGTTAGGTTAGTTAGTTTAAAAATCATGATATCTTTATTCAACATGTCAATTATTAGATGAGGATGTCAATGATTGAAGTGATTGAATATAATCTAGACTCAAGAGAAATTAGATCGATAGAAGAAGATTGAATTGTCCGATAGAAACAAAGTATCATAGTTTTGAAATCTTTAATGAATTCATATACGTGAAAACGATTCTCAAACCCAGAAACATTGTCTCGATTGTGAATATTTGTTACCATAGTTTACTTTATTTACATGATTATATACTAGATATAAACACACTTTTTAAGTTAATGATCATAGTTTTCGTAAAGTTAATAGTCTACATTCCTCTTACTCCTTTCCTTCGATATTGATATTAAATGAGATGCAATTAGATCACACATAGACGATACATCACTTACGATCTATAATATTTCTTTCTTTATTTTTTAATACAAGGTAATGTAAATATCAGTCTTTAGAAGAAACATTGTGTTTATTCAACCAACCAATGGAGCTAATTCGTTGATAATTGTTTATAGATTTTTGGAGTCAATTTTGATATCATTTTGTTAAAAAAATGTTTAATTTCGCATTAATTAAGATGTATGGAAGCTAATAATAACATTGAGCCTCATGATGGATAAAATCAGTGGCTAGGCTAGCGTATAAGGATAGGAAAACTCAAGAGATGGGTAGTTTGATGGAAAAGAAAACAAAAACGAGGTGAGGGAGAGATCAAAGGAAATAAAAAGTACCTAGATAACCTGTATCGTTACAGGTTTAAATGAGGAGAGGGATACATGGTCGGACCTAGATAAACAAGTTTTCGATACGGTTCATTCATTCATTCATTTAAGGCGATAAATTGAATCAGTATGGTCGCCTATCAACTGGAGGTAGCATCATCATTAAAGCGAATACATGACATGTTTCTTGTAAATTTGTTTTGTTAGTGAGTATTAATATAGTTCTTCGATTCATTGAATGCAAACATCAATTGAATTATTAGAGACATTGAATTGGAGGATGACCAGTTATAGTTGAGGAGAATTGTTGAGTTCCAATCTAATTATTCTGTGATATATATATATATATATATATATATATATAACTAGGGTTATTGAAAGGAGAAAAAAAGAATAAGAACAACCACACGATCTAGATAAGAAAAAGGAGAAGAAATAAAAAACAAGAGAAAATAAAAGGAGAGAAGAAAAAAAGATCCATCAATTTTTCGTTGTGTTCTTTATGGGTAAGTTCTAATCGAGATTATGATGAATCTCTAAATATTTTTTGCGATTATTTCCTCAAATTGAAGATTTATATGGATATTGATAGAATTGAATGGATCTGTAATAAGAAAAAATTGATTCGTGATGTTGTTAGTGATATCATCAAGAATCGTCAAGTAATCATGGAAAATTAAGGTGATGATCTTTCTCCATCTCAATTTCGGTTTTGTTGTTGATTTCTGGATAAGCTTCTACATTTAAAATGAGGCATGATTACAATAAGATGTTCTACGATCATAATGGAAAAACTGAGACGTTATAAGTGAAGAATGGACCCAAGCCTAGAATTGTCGAATGATGATTGATGGAATTAAAATGAGTTGTTTTTTTATGAAACTAAAGTGGTTAGAGATGATATGGAAAATTGACGCTCGATCAAGCCTCGAAGTAATAGAATGTTGATATTCTGGATTCGGTGATAGAGTCGAGTGAACATCATGTCTAGTGTGCTCGATCGAGTGATTTCAATCTTAAACCTTTGGAAGAAGGCGTGTGGGAGCATGTCTGTGATAGTTTTCACGTGATAAGTATCGGGTCGATGAGTATTACAACATTTGGATCAGGGTCGGCATCGTACCGTGGTGGGGTTATGGTAACTTTTCGAGCGACAAAGCTGTGAGGCCCATGTGGCCCATCCACCATGAGTCGGTGGGTACACATATATATTTATAGGTACCTAAATGTAATTAGGTTAATTAAGAGAAGAATTAAAAAAAAAGAGGAACAACCGCACGGTTCAAAGAAAAAGAGGGAGAGAGAGAGAGACCGAGAGAAAAAAAAAGAAGAAGAAATTGGAGAAGGATCTTCAATCTTTCATCGCGTTCTTCGTGGGTGGATTCTAATCGCGATTGTGGTAAATCTCTAAATAATTCGTTGTGATTATTCACTTCATTCGAATATTTATATTATGGAATTTATGGAATTGAATGGATCTATAATAGGGAAAATTGATCGTTATTGTTGCTAGCCATATTAGCCAGAATCGTCGAATCGTCGGGAAGCTAAGGTGATGATTTTCTCCATCATAATTTCGGATTTGCGATTGCTTTATGTAAGCGATTATACTTTTAAAACGAGGCATGATTACAATAGGATTTATAGGATCATAATGGAAAAAGTGAGACGCTACAAGTGAATTGGATTAAACTCTAGATTTATCGTATGAGAATTGATGATAAGTATATGAGTTGTATAAATGACTAGAGATGATCTAGATAATTGAATAGCTGGGGTACGTTGTGACCTTGCGAGATTTTCAGTGTGTACTGATAGCTGGGGTACGTTGTGACCTTGCGAGATTTTTAGTGTGTACTGATAGCTGGGGTACGTTGTGACCTTGCGAGATTTTTAGTGTGTACTGATAGCTGGGGTACGTTGCGACCTTGCGAGATTTTCAGTATGCTAGGGTCTTTTGGACTTCGCGAGCATATGCCCGAGCTAGAGTCATGTGGACTCTGTGCGTTATGATCCAGTGTGGTACTAGTCTTAGACTTTAGATACTCAGTCGGGTTGGGTAGAGTTATCTGTATATCTTTAGTTTAGACTTTGGATATATCATTATTTTATGATATTCAGTTCGAGCGGGAGAATACGTGGCACAGAGTACGTACACGTATTGATCTAACTGAGTGTGTATGTCGTACTCACCCAATTTTTAGGCTGTGGTGGATGGACAGGATATGGCGAGGAGAAAAAGTAACGAGGTTGAGCAGCAACATGAAGGTTCACAGCGGACTGATGGGAAAGGCGTGCACGAGGTCTCGATGAGTTTTATTTTGCATTTCGTTTTTTTTATTTATCGTGACTATGGTATTTACATATTGTTTTGCTATTTGGTCCGGACCACTCTTATTTCAGAATAAATCATTTACATTTATTTTATCAATGCGTTTGAGCGATGACAGTGTAGCCACCTCTTGGAGGTGATGGTGGACACTCCTAGTCCCGAGGTTGTTCCGGGATTGGGGTGTTACAAAAGCGTTGTAGTTAGTCAGATCAGTGGATCTGTCAACATCATACCGTGTTGGGATTGTGGTAACCTTTCGAGCGATGAAGCGTTGTACTGATGGCTGGGTACATTGTGACATTGCGAGATCTTCAGTGTGTTGGGGTCATCTGGACTTTGCGAGCGTATGCTCGAGTTAGAGTCGTGTAGACTCTGTGAGTTATGATATGATGTGTTACTAGTCTTAGACTTAGGATACTCAGTTAGGTTAGGTAGAGTTATTTATGTGTGTAGTGTGACAAATATTTATTTTTTATTACGTATTCGAGAGTGGGATAATACGTGGCACAAAATACGTGCATGTATGGATCTCACTAAGTACGTCTTCGTACTTAACCCTTTGTGGACTGTTGTGGATGTGCAAATATAACGAGGAAAAAAATCAAAGAGGTTGAGCAACATTATCAATGCTTACAACGCACCGAAGAGAGAAGTGTGCATGAGGTTCCGATTAATTTTATTATACATTTCATATTTATCTTGATTATGATTTTAATTAGTTTTTTCTGTATATGGTTTAAACTATTTTTAATTTGAAATAAAATACTTATTTTATTCTATAAATAAGTTTGAGTGATGACACGTATAACCATCTCGGAAGTGATGGTGGACACTCATAATCCTGATGTTGTTTCGAGATAAGGGTGTTACATTTGTAAGAAGTGAACCATAAGGTTAGAGTTTGAGATCATAGTACTTGTGTGGAGATGTGAACTCATTGAGAACTATGAAGGAATGCAAAGCGAGTGTATATCATATATCGAATCATAGAGGACAGTTGCGAAGCTATCTCATAGAAAGTGATGATGAATATTTCATTTTCGAAAGAAAACTCGAGATTGAAGGTGATTAATCAATAGAGTTTTATGAATAATATGACTATAGTTAAACCGTTTCTTCCTTTCTTGGATATTGAATTCCAATTTGTAATGGTGTTAGAATTAAGAAAATATTATACGTCAAATTCTGCATGAGGTTTTAAGTAATAAATGCTCATAGATGAAGGCATGGAAATGACGTGTATATTTACACAGAACCTGTATGGTCACTCTGAATCTGAATACGAGTAGGTGTAATTCGTTCGCAGAATGAACAAAAGACAAAAAGAACGGAACCCCATAAACAAAAAAAGAAAAAAAAAAGAAATAGTGACTAGAAGGTGATGAAATCTGGGACCGTCGTATGATCGATGTAAACTGGTTCATCCAAAGCTATAAGAGGTCTCATCAGATTCTGGTGTTGGTCTTTTCGATGTTGTCGGTCTGTCTCTTTGTAATAATAATCTTCTTCTTCGAAAACCTCCCATTTGTCGGTGATGATTGTTCGTAGCTCCGGTTTCTCAACCAGTATGATGGCCTTCTCTTCCTCTGCTTCTTCCTTCTTCGGTTCTTCTTCTTCTTCTTCTTCGACGCCATTGATGACTCTCTCGATCGCTTGTATTTCTTCTTCGGGGATTCTGACGAATTGCGGGACTTCGTGGGCATTCGAAACCCCGAATTCCTTGCAGAATTCGAAGTAAAGGGCGAGATCTTCCCCTTGAGCCGTGGCCTTTTGGATGATCTTCAGAGCCGTTGTGGTGTCTGATTTCGAGACGTTCTGATGAATTTTGACGAGAACCTTGGCGATGGCGCTGCAGATTCTTCCATAGATGTCGATGATCTCGATCACGACGCAATCCATGGCCTCAAGAATCAGCGTTGTCTTCATACTCTCCCCCATGGGGCGGATCTGGAGAAGCATATCAAGGAGAGACTGGAATTTGTGGATCCGATCGAATTCTTGGCCCAACGACGATGAATCCGTCTGACCCAATTTCCTATGCTCGCGCTGGCGATGGACCTGCTCGAACAAGAAGGACGAGTACTGGTCAAGAAACGCGTAGTAGGCGCGAACGAACGCGTTAAAACCCCAGGTCTTGCTGGGACGGGAATGCCCGTCCGAGAACGCCGAGAGATCGAAGGGAAGGCGTCGAATTTCTGTGACGGACGGGACTTTGCAGCAGAGGACGCCATGGATGAGCATGAGGGACTTGAGAGCGACGACCCAGGAGCGGGAACGGTCTACACGGGAGGAGAGGGCGTGGAGTAGGGGCCTGAGGTTTACCGGAGAGGCTTTGATCCACTTGTATACGCGGTGGGCGTTACGATAGTCGACGGAAGATTCATCGTGGTTCGTGGCATGGATCACAGAGGCCTCGAGGTCGGGGTTGCGGACAGTGCTGCGGCGCGTGAGGCTCGCCGCGACGAGGCTTCTCCGGTCCTTCAGAGCCGCCGCAGCCCGCTTCCACAGCTTCATCCTCACCCCCTTTCTCTCTCTCTCCCCTCTCTTCTTTTTTTGTTTCTTGTCCCTCAGGCAATCCCTTCCGAAGCCTTCCTCTCTCTATTTTAGGTCTCTTAATTTTGGATTTGACAGTTGTAACGGTTTTTCTTATTTGTTGCTTTTATTTTCGTATAAAAAAATGATTTTCGACAAATTTATATCGAACAATTTCGGACAAGGAAAATAGACGAGAAGTGGAAAGCAAGGCACGTGTTGTTCGTACACGTTGCATACACTCTCGCACGTCCGTGTTCGGACGGATTTGAATGTTAAATGGTTTTTGAATTTAATTCAATTTAAAAGTTAGTTTTAGAGTTTATAATTGTTTAATAATATATATTGTTAATTTTGTCAAAATTCGGTTCGATTCAAATCCGTCCCATAAAATCGAGTTCAGACCTAGGTTTTTGAGGCTCATTAGGAATCGGACCTACAAGTCCAATTTTTTACAGCTCATTTGTATTTTGGATCGTCCGTCGGACCTCAAATGAGCCTGCATGCGAGTGCCAATTGCGGGTACTAATCCTTAAACCGATGATTTCTACCTTACCACTTCTTATTTTTTTCTTTCGCCACTTTCTCCACCCATCGTTCTCGACTTCACAATTTCGCTTGTTTCGCCGATGTCTAAACCCTAACTCATCTTTGCCTCGTTGTCGAACTCACCCACCTCGTGTGTGATCAAATTCTCGTGCATGAGCGATTCACCTTTATTTCTCCCTAATGCACCTCGTCTACGTCGATCTTCTTCGCTCATGTGTGTAGTTAAACGTCTTTTCCTTCTCTGTAGTTCGACGATTCTTTAGATGGAGAAATGGGTTGTAGTTCGTCGATTATGTAGTTTGACGGTTCTAAGTTATGGTTAATAGTGTAAGTTAAGTTATGGATTTACAATTTAGGTTAGGTTAGAGAACGTTAAAAATGTTGGTTTGTGGCCCGACCTGACACCAATTAAAAAAGAGACAAGTCAGGCCGCATGCCTATGAATTCATGCACGTTCAATCTCGAGACACGCCGACCCGAGCCAGGCTTATTGCAGGCTGAGGCCAGACTTGGGCGGGACTGGCCCATTTGACATTCTCTAATATATTGGAATGCATCATTAATATTCTATATAACCTTAAGATAAACCTAACACTCTTTGTCATGTCGAGATTCCATGGGTTTGCACATCAATCTAACATTATAATATTCAAATGAAAACGAATCAAAATCTAATACAATATCAAATAAATTTTGATCTATATCTCTACAAAAATTAACTCAAATTTTTTAAAAAATTTTAATATTAAAAATCCATTATTCTTTATCTTAATCGATGTGTAATATCATAATCAAAAGTCAATTTTATCGTATTAGCAATCAAAACATGTATCACCGCGTGACAAAATGATAGGGTTACCAATGCAAAAGGATTCCATTGCCCTTAAAATACACTTCAACCCTATCGTTCGATCCGTAGTATTTGACCATCGTCTCATAAAGAGTCTAACAGAATTTACTAATTAATTAAACGATTTAAAATGTATTTATATAATCCAAATTAACATGAAATATAGCAAAAATATTCCAAGATATTCAGTATATCTATATAAAACATAACAAAATATCCCCAATTATTCGTGATTATACTTAAATTGGTTTCTGTCGTTAATGATATAAAAAGAACCTAAACTGAGATTAACAGCTTTGGTTGTTTAATAACTTTAATACATATTAATTAAGACAAATAACTAACATTTAAAGAACGAAATCAGTTGAAGAATGACTTTTTTAAGATAAAATCTCACTTTAGCTATACACCCACATATAACAGAGTATAATACTTGAAGAAATTGCAGTAATAAAAGCTGAATTAATCTCCATATACACTGGATAATCTCAGATTAATCTTCAGATTAATGGATGGATGAATCTGATACAGATACAAATACATATAATATTTTCAGATCATTCAAACAGAGAGATACAAAGAGCAACAGACATGCCAAGTACCAGACAGATCAATTGCCCTGCAGTGTTCTTCAGTGTTGATTTTCCAGTGTTGTTCATCTCTGCAAGAACACCAGCAACGGCTATGTATATGAATCCTCCTGCGGTAAATCCCTGCAGTTGTTTTATTTTTCATTACCCATCAGTTAAAATCCGCTGTGAAAAATCGAACATCCTTCGTTAGATCGTTTTTACTACCTCGATCAATGACGACTGTCCTGGTTCATTTCCCCAGAGCAAAACCTGAATGATTAGGTAAAAAAATCTCGTCTTTTCACTCGTTTTCGATAGTAAGGAGATTCATAAGTTGTGTGAAGAACAAAGAGTTACCATTGCGGTTCCTGCAAGTGCGACGAGTGCAGATAAGAAATTGAAGAAGAGTGCTTTTGTGACGGTGAAGCCTGATCTCACTAGAATCCCAAAATCGCCAATCTGCGAGTATTTTCAATACGTTTCAATCGGATTTTGAGTATTTCTGATGGAAAATATCGAACAAACCTCTTGAGGAAGCTCATGGGCGAGCAAAAACAGAGTTCTTGACCAACCCCCAACTGTTCCATAGATAAGAAATGCACTTCCCAAAGCCATTCCATCAGTAAAATTGTGCTGTAACATTAAAAGATTACGTTTTTCGATGAAGCATCTCTCTCGGGAATACATAAAGAAGACGTTTTTTTTCTTCGTTTGAATAAATAAGCAAATGATAAGGAGCACGTACTTACAACACCATCAGAGAATAAGTTAAGATAACCGAAGACACGGTTCGAATGTGTCTGACTCAGTTCAGTTTTGTCTAACTTTCCATCGGAAGTAGTTGAGGCGCCTGAATCCAATTTATCACCAGCAGAAGTCTTTCTCTGCAGGCCAAGAAAGCAATTCATATTACAGCTACTCAATCAGATCAAAATTCTATTACCATAACAATTCATTCGATTTTAACTCGTGATAACACGTGGAAGTGGTGCAGCTCACCTTACGAAGAGATCCATCTAGAGAGCCATCAGGAGCTTTCTCTGACTTTGCAATGGTTTCAGAGGAAGATTGCTGATTAGAGTTGCTGTTATCAGTTTCGTCCTTGAGCTTTTTACCACTCTTATGGTGATGGTGATGATGATGATGGTGGCCCCAAGCATTGGACCCTGAAGAGTTTTCTTCGACATATCGCACCAACTTCTCCACCAGAAGAAAGACCAAAATCCCACCTGGAGAATCATTTGTAAGATCCCTTAGTCAAAGAATTGAATCAATTAACGAAATCGGATTTCATGTTACAGAAGTGTTGCTTTAACAGTTTAAAGGAAATTTTCGATAAAGCATTCAAATGTGTATGTCCTCACCAAGAACAGATAACCCAACAGACAGATCTTCTAAAGAATGTGAATGTGAGTGTGAATCTGAATGATCATGATCATGATGAGCATGATCCGCATGGTGATCATGAGAATGAGAGTGTCCACCACCTGCAAAACCATAATTTACTAATCTAATGTATTTTTCAAAAGCATCCTAAAATGTTTGAAATACAACAAATTTAGAATTTGGGTAATAGAGAATCAATCAGAGAGACTAAATGTAAGTCTATATTTGTACCAAAAGCATGAGGTAGCTGGTGAAGAAAAGCATCTCCCAACATAGCACCTGCCTGGAGTTAACCAAAATTATTCAAAGTATCAACATCCATAATTAACTCATTCAATCAAACACAATATATATGAATTATATGATAATCAAGAATTCAAGAACTGTAAAAGCATTTCAATTCATATCTCTCATAAAACACAATAGATGCGCGAAGTTTACTCACCCCGAACAAAGCCAGAGCATCAACAAACCATGTCGATGGTTTCCCTTGTACTGCAATAACATTTACCACAAACAATTTCATTTGGCATTTGATCTTACTACAAGCATCACAAGGTAAAGATTTATGAATGGAAAAACCTGACATTTCAATATGTAAAGATTTGCTTACCGAACATAAAGGGCAGCATAATCAGACAAATGAGAGACGCCAAGCTAACCAAAAGAGAACATCCCAATGCATTCAACCACAATGCTGCAAAGAATAAGACATTCAAATGATTCACAATTTCTCCCATTCATCAAGGCAAATACCAAATAGACGAATATGAAATTGGGAAGAAAAACCCAATAGCCAAGACAACACTTTGATATAGACTCAAAGATCCGGAGAAACAGTGTCAGTGATGACTCTTAATTCATTAACGAAAATGCAAAGACCAAAGACAAAGAAGATAGAGAATTACCAGAACCCGAAAGACGAGAAATGGGTTCGTGAATGTGATCCACGCAGGGCCCAAACCCGCACAATCTCATATCTTCCTCCTCCGCCAATTCTTCCGGCAATTTCCTCTCCTGCGCCGCCGTTACCCCGTGATCATGGTCTTCGTGGTAATGATGGTGATGCTCATGTGAATGATCACATCCACCGCCATGATGGTGATGATGGTGGTGCGCGTGGTCCTCACGCGCCTCCGTTGACCGACAGGATCCACTTGAGACGCACAGATCCATAGAGAAAGCGAGAATCAGCATGAGTAAGACGATCCTTCTCGACGAAAGCGACATCGTGTCGAGAAGAAGAAGAGGAGGAGGAGGAGGATGAAGGGAGCTTAAGAAGAGCGGCGATTGCAGGTGCCTTCGACGGTGATGAAGCAGACGATGCAGAAGAAGAGGATTATAACTCCGACTATGATTCCGAATGTCACTACGTCCATATGTAATAATCTCTTTTATTATTTTGTTTCCTAAATTTGATATCAATAAATTTTTTATTTATTTATTCTTCGAGAAAAAAAATCCAAGAACCTAAGAATTTTTAGGGTTCGCCGGCTGACATTAGGGGTGGGCAAATTACCCGAAGAACCCGTCCCGACCCGAAACCCGTCCCGAACCCGCGAAAAATTACTCGAACCCGCGGGTTCGGGTTCGGGTTCGGGTAATGAAATCTCATCACCCGCGGGTTCGGGTTCGGGTTCGGGT
>CM071860.1:68884195-68919366 GCA_036759665.1 Gynandropsis gynandra | reverse complement strand
GGTCCGCGGTGTATTTGGGGGGTCCCGGAGCCTCGGGTACCCGAACCCCTCGGGTTCGGGTTCGGGTAGAAATATGTCTACCCGTTCGGGTTCGGGTTCGGGTTCGGGTACCCTCAAAAATCCGGGTACCCGACCCGTGCCCAGCCCTATGTGACATGGGATCGAAGCGGCGGTTTACTGGAATTTATCACTCAGCCGCTCTTGCTCTTGATGGTTTAGAAGTTTCTATTACAGATTATAAAAAATAATATATTTTGCTGACATTTTTTTTGTTTTTTAATCTCATATATATATATATATATATATTCGTGTTTTGAAGAAAAAAACTTACTAACCTATTTTATCTTTGATAATTCATCTATATAAAAAAAGTTTTAAAATATAATTTATAATTTACTCTTCTTTCAAACGTTAAAATAATAGTAGAGTTGAAATACCAATTTTGAGTTTAGAAATATATTTAGGGTCAAGTTCTTTTTATTAAAAGAACTAAAATGAATATTAAGAATATGAAATTTTTTAAAAATAGATAAATTGATAAAAAACATTTTAACAATTATGTAAAAAATAAGATGACTTAATATCTTTTAAAAAAACCCTATTTTAAAAAAAAAATAGAAAACTATTTATAAAAAAGACCTATTTTGATTTAATACATTTTAAAATTTAAAATCTTGCGAATGGAATGAATTATATATTTTTTTCATTTGTCATAATCTTCTAAATCTATTGTTTTTACTTTAGAATAATATTAACATTTATGGATATGTTTCAAATTAAGAGATTTATAGCAACTAGGGGTGGGCACCCGCGGGTACCCGCGAAAATCTCGCTACCCGCTTCCAAAACCGTCTCGCACGGGTAGCTAGTTTTAATATCCGTACTCGTATTCGCAAGGTGCGAGAACCCGCTGTTCGGATATCCGCAAAAACCCGCAAAAACTCATCAAACCTGCGGGTACCCGTCCCTACTCCTAACTATCGGTATTCTCAGTCATAGAGACCAAAAAAACCAAATGAGAAATCCATCATGCAGCGTTCGGCGGTCGGTCCAGCCGGTCGGAGAGGGAGGCGCGAGGAGGGTGGGAAATAGGGAGGGAGGCGCCGTGCGAGGGTGCGACGTATGGGAGGGAGGCGTGCGAGGAGGGTGAGGTACCGACGGGATGGGAGGGAGGCGCGCGAGGAGGGTGAGGTTCCGACGGGATGGGAGGGAGGCGTGCAAGGAGGGTGAGGTTCCGACGGCGAGGAGGGTGAGGTTCCGACGGGATGGGAGGGAGGCGTGCAAGGAGGGTGAGGTTCCGACGGCGAGGAGGGTGAGGTTCCGACGGGATGGGAGGGAGGCGCGCGAGGAGGCTATAAGAGAGAAGAGGGTATGCAAAATTAGGGTTAGAGGGTATGTAAAATTATGGTTAGAGGGTATTTAGGTAATAAACAATAAAATTAGGGGTATATTTGTAATTTTTGCGGGTACCCGCGGGTACCCGTTTATGAAACTAAATTACCCGTCCCGAACCCGCGGGTATTGAAACTAAATTACCCGAACTCGAACCCGCGGGTACGAGTAATTTTTTGCGGGTTCGGGACGGGTTTCAGGACGGGTTTTTTGCCCACCCCTATAGCAACGCATTTAGTGTCTTAATCATTATTCTAAAGTAAAACTCATGTTTCCAATCAAAGTTTACCTACTTTGTCTATTCCTTTCATGTATCATAATCATCCTATTTTCTCTCATGTTTTGATCTTAATCCTATTTTTCTCTTAAAATCTACCATTTTTTTATCCAAACTCTTAAAACTCATCAATTTTAACCCGATTTCATACCCAATTTTAACCCGACTCGAATTAAATTTAATTTTAATCCGATTTTATCAATTTTTTTTATCAAACCAACTTAACCAAATTAAACCAAATTTTATTTTGGTTAACCAATTATCCCTAATACCCTAATTTTTCAATCAGGTACATATTTCACATACATAACCTTATTCTTCGTCAGATCTCTCTTCGCCGGTTCGTATTCGATTTGTCGTCGATCTCTCTTCTCCGGTATCTTCGGTCTATCTTCTCCGTTTGTGTCGCTCTTTGCCATTCATGTTGCTCTTCACCAATCTCTCTTCTCTGCCGCTTTTCGTCGTTCGTCGATCTCTCTTTTTCGATCCCTCTTCAGTCTATCTTCACCGATCCCTAGTATGGGCTGTTGCAGGTCCCTCTTAGGTCGTGTTGGTGTTCAACTGTCCTTTGATCCCTCTTGGGTCGTGTTGGTGTTTTGTTGTCCTTCTCTTGGTGGTTCATGATCGCCATCTATGGACTGTCGATCCCCGTCAAGGTATTCTTTCCATCTCATTTGCGATTTAGTTGATAATAAGGATAAATGTGTGGTTATGTTGATTGGTTGTGTTCTTGAAATTGTTGATGTATGATTGATTAGTAATTTATGTATTTGAAATGATGTGGCGTGTTGGTTGATGATGAAGGTTATGCAGAAAAATGTGATATTCACGTTGAGATGAATTTAGCAAATTTTTGCGATGAAGTATACTTTGATAGCGATGAAGTATTGAATCTGGAATTGTTTAATAGTAATGATGAAATGAAATTGTCTCTCTTCAATTCAACTATTATCGAGAGATATTTGATTGGTGGATCATTTGAGCTAAATTTAGGGCAAATATTCAAAAAGGGTGAAGACTTTAAAAATGTTGTGATAGACTTAGTTTTGAATATAGGAAAACCGTATGTTTTAATCGATGGGACAATGATGCAATTAGTGTGATATTTTATGAGTTAGGATGTAAGTGGAGATTCCAGTTATTGATTAATGTTGTCGTTCTACTATTTTCAATTGGTATCAGAGCGGTAACCTAAGTTTAGAGTAAATTTAAGAACTGGTTTGAGATCCTAAAAGACAACAATATGGAAGGACCAAGAGATCTGTATTCGTTCGGAAAATCATTCATGTTCGATGCTTCAAACTATGGCTATTGGAAAGTTAAAATGAGAAGATCATCTGCAGATGAACAAGGAAACAAGAAGGATAATAAATTCGGAGCTTCATATCATGAATGCAAAGGATTCAGACACCTGACTGTCCAAGTATGTAAAAAAGAGAAAGTGTTTTGAAAGGACTACGAAAAAAACAATGCTACAAATGCAAAAGCTTTGGGCACACAAAAAATGAATGTGCGGATGGAAATATGCTCTCAAATGACACAGAAAAACTTGATCATCTGCTTTCAATAGGCAAACGAAAAGGAGATAACCACGAAATTGGTTATATGGGAAATAAAAGTGACACCGAGAATAAATTTGTTTCGGGAGGAGATCCGCAAGAGGATATGAGGCAGAAAGAAAAACAACAATCGTGCAGCACACTCAAAGAGGAACATGGTTTCAAAGACTTCAATAAAAACAGAAATGAAAGTTATCATTCTCATGGGTACACTTCAAGAAGGCAGTATCAGACTTCACATCACGGTACAACACTAGAAGAAAAAATTAGGTACGATTTCATGGACAGAATACTAGAAGAAGGTATCAAAGTGTGAATCAAAAGACAACTTCGGTGACATGCTATTTTGTGGAATCAGAGGACATAAACAGGTCACATGCTACAAAAAAACTCAGGTATGATTCAGGTAACTATTTTATTCCCAAAATAAAATAGGTTTGGATAAGAAAAAGTGATCTTCAATGCAAAGTTGCTTATATTCCAACTCACAATGATAAATCTCATACTTGATACTTTGATAGTGGATGCTCTAAACACGTGACAGGGAATAAAGAACTTCTATCAAATTTTAGTGAAAGAGTGAACGGTGGAAGTGTTACATTTGTTGATGGAAACATACGGAAAGTGTATTTTTTCAGGTATGCGATCATCAAACAATTGTTATGTGTGAAGAGATTGAACAAAGGAGTTTTGAAAGTGACGAGAGATTATCAAATATTGGTAAATTTGCAGATTCAAATTTGGTTTGAGGTATTCCTAAACTAAGTCTTGATAATCTTGATATGTGTCAATCAATCGTTAACTAAATGAAACCTTCATAAAAACCCTCGATTTGGATCATGTTTATTAGTCCTGGCTCTTTAAACTGACTTGAGATAAAATTAGGACTATGTATATAAAAAAGTGAAAATGATTTTTGGAGCTAATGATCTGTTTAATTGTACTTGGTTTATCAAGGTCATTTAAGTTTTACTGAAGTACGCATATGCTAGCAAACTTATCCTTTCTTTGAGATTCAATGTTTGACGTAAAAAAAGGGGTTTGGTTCTCTTACTCCTCTAATGACTCGATGTTTTATAAAATGATTGTAATTCTAAAAAGAGTTTGTTATGAGTATTTTGCTCGGGTCTAAGTTGGGAGATATTCAGTTTCAGTTATAACGTCATATGATACAAAGCTAAGTTGAGCTTAAATACTCCTCTATATTTACATAAAAGTGCACCTAAAAAGGTAATCTAGGAGCTTGTTATATGAACAAAAGGATATCTAAACAACGTCCTAGAAGCAGAGAACAGAGAAAAGAAAAGGAAAAGATAAAGAAAAGAAAAGGAAGAGAAAAGAAGAGAAAAAGAATGATAAAAAAATTTAGCTCATAAGTGTACTAAAGATTGCTCAATGTATCTCGTGATAGGTTAAGTACACTTGAACGGAAAAGGTAACTCTAAAACTTATTCTTGTTTCTCTTATGTATTCGCCCTTGATTTTATTAAACGTGGTTTAAAGAGAACGGATTGCTAAACATTTTTTTAGGGACAAAAGAAATAAAAATGAGGGAAAGATATGAAAGAACATCAAGTTGTAGAACCTTGTGCAAGAAAATAATTGATCGATATCTAAATTGGTTCTTTTTATATGTATGACTAATCTTTATTGATTTTGTATATCTGATCACACAAACAGGGGAGAAAATAGAGGTTCTAACATTGGATATATGGTGATCAAAGCATGACGAAATGAATGAATTAACGACTTGTGATGATTGTGCTTAACTATGATTGCGTTTGGTGAATGTTTTTTTATGCACAAATTTGAGTTTGAGTGATCAGAAATTCAACGGGGAAGATTGTTAATGCAATATTTTAGAAACATGTGAGATCGTTTAAGGAGATGAAAGATTCAAAGAGCAAAACAAGGAGAATAAAAGGGAGTTAAGAGAAGAATGAGGAGAAGTCAAGTTTAAAAAAAACAACAAGGATGTGCGGCTGGAAAACCGGTGGGTTAGCTGAGCTCATGCGAACATAGATAAGTTAACTCGAGAAAAACAAGAGGTTAACGAATTTGGGTAAATATCGAAGAAGTATTTAAAACAGAGTGAATGCAGTTCACCGAGTTTTAAGTGTACTTAGAGCGATACAGTGAGAAATTGAGAGAAACAATTAGCGTTTATTTAGGGGGAGTTATCTGCAGAAATATTTAGTGCATTGTAAAGAAAGACAAGTGTACTTAAAAGATTAATTCGTAAATAAAACTGGTATTGTTTGATATATTCGGTCCTATTGATTCCAGTTATTGATTATCGTTATCGTTCTACTGTTTTCACAAGGCATTACTTTTTTGAATGAGGAAATTTTGTTACAGAATGAAACGACATGCAATCTTGTATTCCAATTCATTTATTTTTCAACAAAGGCGGGTCAAAAGGCATGAAAGGCTAAATGTCGGTCAACGTAATTAGAGCCAAAATTGTAATTCCCAAGTGTTGGAATGCAAAAAGCACAATCAAAGAATATGTAATGGACTGCTAATGTTTTGATATGAGATAATATCACAAGATTCTAACCAGATTGGACTTTAAATATCGTTTGATAAGATTTCCAATGAGGCAAGGACAATAACAGTTCCTCGAGTAACTTACAGGTATATGCATTCCAAGCGATGACCGCAACAGGGAGAGCCATCAATTCCAATGAATTCTCCCCATTCTCAGGGCTTGAATACCCGAAAATTGTGTTTACCAGCTGCTGGTCATGCAAAAAAACTGATTTCAGGGCATCGATCCGTTCCAATTGAGGTTGTGACAGAGATTTACTCTCTTTCATTGTGTTTTCTTTGACATTAAGAATCTGGAGTTCAGCAGCCTTCCAATGGTAGAACTGAACTACCTGTTGACAAAAACTTGAAAAATTTAGCTAAATTTTGAATAGACATGACAGCAAGGGACCAAGTTAGACATGGATTCATGTGGGTTTATCAAATAACTTGGGGGCTATGTACCTGAAGAGCATGCAAAATGTTAATGAATTTCTGGGTACACAATTCTCCTCCTTTTGCTAATTGTATGGTCCCTATGAGTTGTTCTGAGATGTCCGCAGAATTCTCTTGTTCTTGGGAGCAATATGTATCAAAACCAAGAACATGCAACCTCGCCACGCAAATGTCAAAACCTAGGTTTTGATTACCAGCTTGATCAGAAGAAAACCAGTACATGTTACTCGAGGCAGGCAATGGGAGGCACGCCTCAAGTGATCTGCTGGGTCGGTGAGAGAGGCATTGGGAAAGACGGGAAACAAGCTTGGAATCCTCATCATGTGATGCATCACGGCTGAACCAAAGGGTAAGAGTCAATCTTTCTCCATCTGTTACCTACAATCTTCCATTAATTACTACATGGAACACATTAGATACAAACATAATGGATGGCTCATATTCGTACCTCATCAACAGAATGAATATTTCGACTATCAGCTGTGTACAAGATAACATCCTGAAAAGAAAGTTATGGTTGAAATCTGAATACCAGTGTATTCATAGTAAACACATTCAGATCTTGAAATCATCAAATAGGTACCATTGTAAGGATGCTACTCAAGAAAGATAAGCATAAAGGGACATACTTACACCAGCAGAGGGTGCAAAGGTTGCTGGTTCTCCACTCTGGAAATGGAACAGTCCACCATTGAAGTCTTTCCCAAAACTATTCAAATAACAAACTGCCTTCAACCATAAAAACCACAGTTATATGACACCCAGATGTTCATAAAAGAGATGTAACATGATGATTAATACCAACCGTAAAGTCCCTTTGTTTTAGATAGGGTCTGTTATCATCACTGTGCCATCCAATGCTCGCTCCTCTGCACCAGCTGATCCGAACCGAAGAACATCATATGACTACTACATCATTTCTTACATCTTTACTAGGTTATGTAAGAAGGAGAAACAAACAGATAAACCTGACTAAGCCAGTGAATTCGATAAACAGCTCGTACTCACACCCGAATGTCTCTTCCACTTTTTCTTTCAACCTCTCTGTCATTCAGAAGAT
Source organism: Gynandropsis gynandra (assembly GCA_036759665.1). Lineage (NCBI taxonomy): Eukaryota > Viridiplantae > Streptophyta > Magnoliopsida > Brassicales > Cleomaceae > Gynandropsis > Gynandropsis gynandra. The sequence goes on along the minus strand of CM071860.1, from coordinate 68,912,093 downwards.
TGAGCAATCATGACACTAACAACAAAACATTATGGAAGCAATTTACGGCTATCAGATCATTCCTTGACCACCATTAACAAATCCCACCACCAACTCAATAACAATTTCAATTGTTCCTATTAGAACAAAATAAGAGTTTATGGAAAATCGATAGAAGTTTAGTATGGTATTTTACCCTAAATCTTATCTACCAATTAACATCGATACGAAAAGAAACGAAAAAACCCGATTGTGATCGAGGTTTCATGTCCTGAATAACCTAATTGAGGAAGATGAACTGTGCACCTCTAATGGCGACGAAAGGGATGACGAGATGAGCAGAATTGGTGGCGATTAGATGAGAGAGAGTGGTGGAGAAGACGTTGGGTCTGTACCCGACAGTACTGCAACTCTTGTGTATGAACTCAAGCTCCTGCTATCATTTAATCACTGAATAATCCAAAATTTCTGCAAAATTATACACAAAAACACAGATTTATACAAAGAAGATGAGACCTTGCATTGCTCCGGTGGGATGAAATCGTGAAGAACGAGCCTCGGGTGCTCCGCGTCTCTCTCCGTCATCTTTGATCGTCTCTTCCTCCTCCGAAATCGATCGGGTTCGAGTAGGGTCTCGGTTCTGCCTTGTTTTTATTGGGATGCCAAAAATATTAGAAAGGTCTGCATTTCGAATAGGCGGTTCGTCAAATACAAATTGAATATATGATTAATTATCCAAATTATTTGTACAGTTGCAAATATATTTTGTTTATTTGTTTTAAACGTATTATTTCAATTATCTATACCATGTATTAAAAGGTTCCAGGTACGAATAGTGTTTATTCGATGGCTGATTTATTACCGTTAATGATGGAGCTGTTACGCGTGTGGCCTACGTGTAATAGTTTGCATTTTGTTGCAGTTACACGGATCAGATATTTCGACCATTCGATTGCGTCTTTGAGGTTTTATCATGATGTATTAGCATCCGGATGGTTTGGCCTTTTTTTTCTTACTTTGATATTGAACATTCGGATCTCCTCACCGACATCGTCTTTTATGAATTAACCGTTGGATAATTTTTTGTCGTGGTGAAATCATAATCATTTACCATAATTTGTAATGTGTTACCTCCGAAGAGACTGAACTCCATTAAACCAACTATAAACACACAGAGAATAATCTTTAGAGTAGGATTCAGGTCGAGATGAAAAAAGAATAAAAAAGAGGGAAATGTTAGGAAAAAATAGAATGTGTCTACAGTTGCGTCGTGGTATGACCACTGCCCTGAAAGCGAAATTCCGGCACGACCGTGGTGCAATCGAAGGCCGTTCGCTTCCCAAGGTTCACACAGCTATCTCTCTTACACACGTGCACTCGTGGCAGAGAAGATGGAATAGCAAACTCGTGTATAGAATGGAAAGAGGTAGAGAAAAAGATATATTTTCGATGGATTTCCCTTAACCCCTCGGTAGCCTTTTATAGGTGAGCTCCTAACCACCTTACACGAAAATGGGTCGGCTGCCCATAGAAAATGGTCGGCTGCCCACAAAAAGGTCGGCTCCCCACAAAAAGGTCGACTCTTTGAGACTAGGGAAGAGTAGTTGGTCATTTTTCCCAACAATCCCCCACAAAATGACTATCACAATTTTAAAACACACGAGTAAAACGAATAATGTAGGAATTGAATTACTTAAACATAAATATCTTACGATTGAATTGATGCGTAGTGATGTGAGGCAACAACTTAAGCTAGTGAAAGTGAATTGCTTCTTGAACTTTCAAGAGCTTAAACTGAGACCCCCACAACACGTATCCATTCCTTGGTATGCTATTCCGCGATACGGTTATAACGCTTTTAAAGGCCATGTGTTTTCTTTTTTTACCTTGGTTCAATGAGTGCTCTAGAAAGAAACTCAATTTTCTTTCATAGAAGGCGGGCCACCTTCACACTCATTTATAACAATAACTTCAACAAGTCCGATATAATTACAGACCACTCAACAATATAGCTATGAAGTTATTATGTCCATAAGACTTCCATATCATCATCCATCAAGTCTTTCACAAGACCGCTCAACATCTAGAGCCATGGAATAAGTCCTCTTGACTTACATCTCAAATATACATCAAGTCCTTCATAGGACCACTCAACCACTAGAGTTATGGAATAAGTCTTTTCGATTACATCTCAAACATCCATCAAGTCCTTCATAGGACCACTCAACAACTAGAGTTATGGATAAACAACACAATATAGGAATGAACTATCTTAATTTAACCCAGAGGTTTAAGTCCCATTCCTTTAGAAGATTCTTGAATAATTCTTCTCGATAATCCTTTTGTCAAAGGATCTGCCACATTTCTTTCGGATCTCATAAACTCTAAAGAGATCGCTCCATCCTTTAAGAGATGCTTAACTGCTCCATGTCTTATGTGAATGTGTCTTCTTTTACCGTTATACACAAAATTTTTTGCAACTCCAATGGCAGCTTGTGAGTCATAATGCAAGGAGATAGGAACAGTAGACCCCCACAATGGAATATCTCCTAATAGGTTTTTCAACCATTCAGCTTCTTGACCAGCCAATTCAAGAGCGATAAACTCAGATTCCATAGTAGACCGAGCAATACATGTTTGTTTCGATGATTTCCACGAAACTGCTCCTCCACCTAATGTAAATACATATCCACTGGTGGAGCTCACTTCATCATTATCTGTTACCCAATTTTCATCACAATAACCTTCTAATACTGCAGGAAACTTGTTAAAATGTAAGCACAAGTTCATAGTTCCCTTCAGGTATTTCAATAATCGACGAAGTGCATTCCAATGTTCACTGTTTGGATTATGAGTGTATCTACTTAGTCTACTCACAGCATATGCAATGTCTGGTCTAGTGCAGTTCATGAGATACATAACGCTTCCTATAATCTTAGCATATTCAGTTTGTGAAACACTATCACCGTTGTTTCTTTTAAGATTCATGCTTGGATCATAAGGAGTTCTTACAGGCAGTTCATCAAAACAATCAAACTTCTTAAGAATTTTCTCAACATAATGTGATTGACACATAGAAAATCCATTTTCCGTTTTATGAATTTTAACACCAAGAATAACATCAGCTTCTCCTAAGTCTTTCATATCAAAATGAGATGATAAAAACTTCTTGGTTTCAATGATGACTTCTATGTTTGAACCAAAAATCAACATGTCATCAACATATAGGCATATGATCACACAATCAGACCCAAACAATTTAGTGTAAACACATGAATCTGACACATTCACTACATAGCCATGGTTTACCAAAGTACGATCAAATTTTTCATACCATTGTTTAGGTGCCTGCTTGAGACCGTAAAGGGATTTTCTGAGCTTACACACTTTGTTTTCCTGTCTAGCTATGATGAATCCCTTTGGTTATTCCATGTAAATTTCTTCTTCTAGGTCTCCATTTAGAAAGGCCGTTTTCACATCCATCTGATGTATTATAAGCCCTCGAATAGCTGATAGTGCAATCAAAGATCTAATGGTAGAGATTTTAGTTATAGGAGAATAAGTATCAAAATAATCAATACTTTTCTTTTGAGTATATCCTACTACCACTAGTCTAGCCTTAAATTTTTCAGTTGACCCGTCTGGTCTAGTTTTCCTCTTGAAGATCCATTTACACTTAATGGGTTTACTTCCCTTAGGCAAATCAACCAAATCCCATGTATGATTCATTATTATTGAATCTAACTCACTCTTAATTGCTTCTTTCAAAAAACTAGAGTCTATAGACTTCAGAGCTTCTTCGTAAGTTCTAGGATCTTCATCAATCAAAAACGTAGATACAAATTGTTCATCAATTTTGTCTGAGTTATCAACTAGAAATGCAATGACAAAATCAGAACCAAAAGTTTTCTCAACCTTTTTTATTTTACTCTTTCTAGGTTCGTTATCATGCACTATCGTAGATGATTTTTTATCCAAACCACTAATCGAAGAAGACGATGTATCATCCTTTTTAAGAGGAAAAGTATGTTCAAAAAATTCAGCATTTCTAGATTCACATATAGAGTTATCATCAAACACATATCGAAGAAGACGATGTATCATCCTTTTTAAGAGGAAAAGTATGTTCAAAAAATTCAGCATTTCTAGATTCACATATAGAATTATCATTCAAACACATGAACTTGTATGCGTTACTATTTTGAGCATACCCTATGAATGCACAATCAAAAGTCTTAGGTCCTATATTCATTTTCCTAAATTCAGGAAATGCAACCTTAGCAGGACAATTACCCTATGAATGCACAATCAAAAGTCTTAGGTCCTATATTCGTTTTCCTAAATTCAGGAAATGCAACCTTAGCAAGACAACCCCATACCCTTAAATAATTCAGGTTTGGTTTAAAACCTTTCCATAATTCGTAGGGAGTTTTATCAAGCTTTTTGTGAGGGACCTTGTTAAGAATATAACATGCAGACAATGCTGCTTCCCTCCACATATTATCAGGCATACCAGAACTCAATAACATAGCATTCATCATTTCTTTTAGTGTTCTATTTTTTCGTTCGGCTATGCCATTTTGTTGAGGTGTATACAGTGTCGTAGTTTCATGATTGATACCATTTCTCACTACAAAATTCTTCAAGAAATTTCGTGTAATATTCACCACCTCTATCTGACCTAAGTCTTTTAATCTTTTTATCTAATTGGTTTTCTACTTCAGCTTTATATTTTAAAAACATTTGAGCAGCCTCATCTTTAGACCCTAATAGATAAATTTTCGTATATCTAGAAAAGCCATTGATAAACGAAATGTAATACTTTTTACCACCTTTGCTCAATGTGTTTCTAAAATCAGCTAAGTCAGAATGAACCAGTTCAAGTAATTCCGTGCTTCTAGCAGTGACATGTTTAAAAGGTTTCTTAGCATATTTTGCTTCAAACATATAACACATTTTGAACATTTATTTTCGTTTGATGTGTTTATGAGTTGCATATTTTTTTAGTCTTTTAATAGAACCATAATTCACATGTCCTAGTCTACCATGCCACAGATTAACAGATTCAACGATATAAGCAGAACCAGAATTACTTTTATTAGCTAAAGCAGAAACAGTGTTCAGGACAAACAATCTCCCAGACAAATAACCTTTTCCCACAAAGTCCCCATTCTTGGCTAATATCACCTTATTACCCTCAAAAACAAGTTTCAAACCAGCTCTATTAAGTAAACTACCAGAGACTAGGTTCCTACGCAGCGATGGAACATACAACACATCATGCAATGCTAAAGTTTTTCCAGACGTAAGTTTGAGGATAATTTTTCCTTTACCAAGAACTCCAGCGGTGGAAGAATTACCCATGAAGACGTGTTCACCATCCGCAGCTTCTTGGAACTCTTGGAAAAGTTCTTTTTTGGAACAGAAGTGTCTGGTCACTCCAGTGTCTAGCAACCAGTCCACTTTGTTTTCCAGCAAATTTGCCTCAACCACCGCTGCCACGATGATCTCATCTTTTTCAGCAATATTAACCTGCGGGGCAGAGTTTGGGTTAGCTTTGTTGTCAGGTTTTTTATCTTTCTTGTTCCAGCATTGATATGATTTGTGACCTGGTTTTCCACATTCATAACAATGTAGGATTTTGTCCTTTGCACTTTTTCCGCCAAGCCCTTTGAAGTGCTTCTGATTCGGTCCCTTTTTGAATGTCTTTCCTTTAGGCTTAAACCTGTTTTTTTGTCCAACGGAAGATTCAATTAACTTAGCTTTAACTAAATGTGAAGAGACAATATTAAGCTTATCTTTCTGGCGATTAGCCTCCTCCGTCTTCGTATGACTTATCAGCTCCTGGAGTGGCAGATCCTTCTTCTTGTGTTTGAGACGGCATCGGTACTCGGACCACGAGGGAGGAAACTTCTCAAGCAACACGTTCGCTTGGAGGAGTTCGCACATTTTCATCCCTTCACTGAGTACGTTTGCGACAAGGTTTTCGTACTCATGGATTTGGTCCATGATCGGTTTGTCGTCGACCATTTGGAACTGAATCCATTTTTCTACAACGTACTTCTTCCTTCCAGCATCATCAGAACCATATCTTGTTTCCAAGATATCCTAGATCTCTTTGGCATGTTTGTATTTAACAAATATATCAAACAATGCGTTGGACATGTGGTTTAAAAGATGGTCGCGTACCGTTTTGTTGTCTTTGTCAAACTTCGATTTTACCTCGTCGTCCGCCTTCTTGGATTTTTCGGTTTGAGGCGTGGCCATCGGAGTGGAGGGCACGGCGAGGGGTGGTTCAGTGTCAGGGAGGTCGGTGTGGAGGACGTAGTCGACGTCTAACTGCTCAAAGAATATGAGCAGTTTCTGGGACCACCGACGGTAGTTCATACCGTCAAGAGGCTCCAGCTTGGAGAGGTCGGGCAGTGAACTTGGTGGTTGTATGGCAGCCATGGTCACGGTTTAGAAATGAAAAGAATCAGGAAGATTTTCGCTTTCAGATTGTTAGGAAAAAAATAGAACGTGACTACAGTTGCGTCGTGGTATGACCACTGCCCTGAAAGCGAAGTTCCGGCACGACCGTGGTGCAATCGAAGGTCGTTCGCTCCCCAAGGTTCCCACAACTATCTCTCTTACACACGTGCACTCGTGGCAGAGAAGATGGAATAGCAAAGACTCGTGTATAGAATGGAAAGAGGTAGAAAAGAAGATATATTTTCGATGGATTTCCCTTAACCCCTCGGTAGCCTTTTATAGGTGAGCTCCTAACCACCTTCCACGAAAATGGGTCGGCTGTCCATAGAAAATGGTCGGCTGCCCACAAAAAATGTCGGCTCTCCACAAAAAGGTCGGCTCCTTGAGACTAGAGAAAAGTAGTTGGTCATTTTTCTCAACAAGAAAACGGTAGAAAATTTTGTTTGTTTTTTATTTAATTTTAGATTTTAGTATAAGTTAATTTAATAATTTTAAAATAAAAAAATACATTTAATTAGAAAATTTAAGTATATATCAATTTTTAAAAATTTAAAAATCAAAATCAATTAAAATTTTAAAAACATAATTAAAAATATAAAACTATTACAATTTTTAAAACCAAAATTGATATATATATATATTAAATTTTAAAATTTTTAAACAATTCAATAAATTACAATCATTAAAAACTCCGTAAAGATTAAACAATTTTCAAATTTTGAAATTAACTAAAAATTTTTTAAAATGATAAAATTTTTGCAAAACAATAAAATTAATTTTAAAAATTATATGTATAAATATATAGATATATACATATTTATATATTTATATAAAAAGAGATATGTCCAAATTGTTTAAAAATATTATTCAATTAATTACACATAAAAATTTAAATAATTTAATATGCATAATAAATTACAAAAAAATTCAATAAAAATACATATTCAAAAATAAAAATGAAAATAAAATGTTGTCTATAGATATACAGATATCACGTAAAAACGATATTCTGGATATTTTTTCAAAATTATATATAAATTTGATTTCTATCCATTTTCTATTTAAAAAATTCTTAATTTATTTAGTAGTTTCCTCCTTTGAATTATTTTTCGATTTTGAATTATGAAATTATTGTGATTTGAAACATATGATAAAATTAGTTGGTTTATCTTACTCTATTTCAAAAATATATAGTCCGACATAGTGTGCACATTACAAACAAAATGTGATTCCCAGACGGTTAAATTCGTCTAGAATCCGTCCGAAAATCTGTTTTTGAATGGATTTTGGACGGTCCAAATTTTTCCGGAAATGGTTGTTCGTAAATTCCTTTCTATATGGAATCCATCTACATTTACGGATGAAAATCTTAATCCGTAATTCGTTCGTAAATACGAATGAATCAGATGTGTCCGCAATTCGTCAATCGATTTACGAACGATGATCTCATACGTCCGAAAATTTTTGGATGGACCGCCACGTCGTCCACAAAATTTTCGAATGGAACTATGGTCCGTCCGATTCTTTTTTTCAAAAAACAAATACATGAAGACCGAATACGAAAATTTCACGATCAAATCGGAATTAAATCCACGCTCACCTCTAAATCCAGAAACAAGATCAGAGGGTATTTTGATAAACGAAATATGAAAATCGATCAACATATAGACGAAAAGCACAAAAACAAAAACCAAAGACACAAACAACGGAGTTGAGGCGTACACATACATATAGATCACAAAACAATTATGTGGCGACATGAACAATGTCACACAAAAATGGATATACAAACGCTAAAACAATGATGAACGAAGACAAAAGATAAAGAAATTTGGAAAAAGTGAACGAAGAGCACGAACAAAAGAAAAGACAACCGTGAATAGGACTCCCAACCAAAATTATGAACGGTCTACGAACGACCGTCTGCAATTACCAACGGTTTACGGACGATCTATGAACATTCGTACGCACTTACAGGCTAAATTTCGTGTCCCATCTACAATTGCGGACAGACTGTACATCAGTCTGCAATGGTTCCCCATAAATTATGGACAGAATTTTACATCGTCTCGAATTTAACAGATATCTCCTCCATCCGTAAATTTTGGACGGATGTTTGGGTCGTTCGTAATTCGTCTAGAAATTACGAATGAAAGCCTCCTCCGTACGAAAATTATAGATGTACGTTTGGATCGTCCATAATCTGTCCGTAATTACAAACAAATTAAAAATGTTTATCATATTCGTGAATTTGCAAACAGATTGGAGAGAACATATGGTATTCATTCGCAATCGTCCATAATTCGTCCATGATTTTTCGGACGGTTCTTTTCGAAAATAAAATTTCGAGTAATGAAAAATCAATTACAAATTATTAGAATTATCATCAAAACCAATGTGAAGATTAATATGCAAATTTTAGTTTTTTAGATTATGTCTTTTCTTCTTTAATGTATGCAAATTTTGATTTTTTTAGATTATGTATATTCTTTTTTAATGTTGAATTTTATTTATTGATTTTATTCGATAAATTATATAAATTTTTTAATTGAAATTTATTTATTCGGTTGTCTTTAAAATGTTTTAGATTTAAATATAGATATCCTACAAACATATATATTTTTATATCCAATAATATATATTCTTTTTCATACATCCAAATTTTCATATATGAATACACATAATAAAATCAAATATTTAATAAATAGTAATACCGTACAATCACATATTCGATATATATCCATCCTTACTTTGTTATCCTTTCAATCGGTTTATTTCGTATAGTAGCACGATTTTCAATCATTAAAAAAGAATTGTTTATTTTCATATATAATGAAAACATTTAAATTATTTTCTCTCACGTATCCGAACCCTTTACATGACAATTAATTTCTCTAAACATATCCCAACCTTTACATTAAAAAGTAATCCAACCGCTAAATGATAAAAGCTAGCTCTATGGATATAATACGAAGAGTCTGTATTTGATAATTCAATCGATTTATAAAATTTATACCACAGCATGCTGTTATTATTATATTACTATTATACGACGTACAATAGTTGTAATGTTATTATATTACTTTAATATACACGTAAAATAATTGCAATGTATGTATAAATATAATTTCGTTATATGTCATTTAAGAAACGAGTGTAATTGCTCAATGACTTCACTAACAGGTTTCCATAAATACTAATTCAGATTTAAGGATCAAATCAAGGAATAATTTGAAACAACAGTAGTGCTAATGAAACACACCATACATAAACTGTCTGGATAATAAAGCAAAGCATAACGAATACGATAAAGACGAATCTCTAGAAGGTAGTTCATCATCTCTGAAAATAAAAACCCTAAAGTTGAATCTCAATCCACTTTGAGCAATGACAGAAACTAAGAATGTCATTTTTGGCCTTCATCTTCATCGCCATTCGACGAGTCTTTAGGAGCCACTTCAGGACCAACGCAGCTGAGAGGTGTGGTGCAGTTCCCATTGTTTTGAGGACGACCCACTTCAGGATCGACGCAGCTGAGAGGTGTGGTGCGTTCTACGTTCGCCGGAAAGAAAACACCAGTTCCACGGATGGATTGACTCGGGTCACGCCACCCAAGGGGTTGACTTGGTGGAAACATATATACCATCATTGGTTGAAGCAGCATGAAACTTGGGTAATAGTAAAATGGCATGTGGACAGGCATTGTGCCATTTGGGAACATCTGCCGTGGATTATTCTGGGGCTTAACAAGGTCCGGCACAGGATAATGCAAAGACACACTTGGGTCTGGAGAAACCCTAGCTTCTTTGGTTTGTAACTTAGTGAAAGTCACAAGTATGCGGTCTTTGTTTGTGGCGTTGATTGTGTGACTGGCGAAATCAGCAGATGGACCTTCCATTGTAATCATGGATCTGGATAATGTAAGAAAAGATCGAAACTTGTCAAGTATAAATAAATGAAGGGTTCGTATCATATATTTCAAATAATATACGAATAAAGTACGTACCCGGGTTTGAAAGATAGCTTGAAGATTCCTTCGTATTGGCCTCGGCGATCAGATGATGAAATTGCTTTTCCAAACGTCATATCACAGTCTGTCAAGAACATGACAGATACAGGTCGTCCATACCATGGATGATAAACATGAGGTTGTGAGAATTCATTCTGAAAGCCATTGCAGAATGAGTAGTTAGTCTTCTTTAATCTTATAAAAGAATGCAAATATATACCGAAAAAGAAATTAGCAAACCTCATTATAGATATCAATCATGACAGCATCTGGTTTCGTTGACAAAATCTTTGAGTCCATTAGACGCTTAATGAGATCTTCCAAATCAGTTGGGATTGGCTCTACTCTAATAGAACCTGCAATCAACAAGAACAAAAGGATTACAATACATACATACATATATATATATATATTGGTTTCTATATTGGGAAACAACGTGAAAATCTTTGGAATACGTACCTTTGATTTTAGCAGCTGCAGCTCCAGTAGCACCATATCCTGGTGGAGGATCAAGTAAGGGAAGCCCTAACTGAATCACCTCTTTTCCATGTCCTGTCACAGGCCTCTTGAACGAAATGTACGTCTGACCTGTAAAAAAACACAACATGTCTCAATGCGGGTTTGCCTAATATCGCTATATTTTGAATCTAAAAGCGAAATTTATACAAAAAAACAAAAGAAAGAAAGATAAAAGATTCATTCTTTTAAAGCTCAAGATGATTATAAGTGACTTGCCTACGAGTTGTCCAGCTTTTCCTCCATCTCGGAGATCTTTTACGAGTGAAACAAACTTGGAAACTTCTTGTTCGTTTAGAACATTTTTATGTAACGTCATCCCTTGAACCACATTAACCTAAATCCCATCGTATTCAAAGAAACATAATAAGGAATTTTGGAAAAAGAGTGCTTAATCATACAAACGAATGAAGAAAAAAAAAACACGTACCAACATTTCACCACATGATTCTGAAGCACTAAAACTTAATTCATTTGGGTTTTTATTTGGTTTTAGATTTTGATCTTGGCTAGTACCCACTCCATTATCTGCAACAATATAGAGAGAAAAAGAGAGATATATAGAGAGAGAAAGAGAGATAGATTTTCTATGCAAATACATAATCAACAAGAGCATCCACAGTGACAATTCAAAAGAGAACGTAGATCTACCTGTTGGATTCATGGAACTTCTTCCATTCATGATCTTAGATTCAGCCTTATCTATTTCGATATTCTTCCCTTCCATGAAGAATAATCAAAAGAGACGAATAGAGTTGTTGGTATTTAAAAATAGAAACTTTTCATTGAGTGCATTTAGGGTTTACCCTGTGAATCTGTGATGACTTGGACTCCCATCTTATTTAAACTATCTCTACTCTACTCTATTTGGTTGTTTAATTTGAATTACAAATCCAAATTTGTTTGTTAAAATATAAAAAACCCTACTATTCCGCCTTAGATTTGCATATGTTCGCTGAGTGGGCCCCACAGGTATAAAAAGTCGTATATACCCTTATATTGGTAAATCTATGCATACATTATATGCACAGATAACTTTCATGTGGATGTGTATACATATAGCATCATCGTCCAACCATCATAATCAAAACCCTAAACCCTAAAAATGTAACGCCACGTGTCATTTTTCTATTTCTCTGCGCCGCCTCCCCTTGTTATTGTTCTTCAACTCTTGGAAAAAAACAAAGGAACGAGTTTGACTTTGTAGAAACAAATAGATTCACCAACTCATTTGGCACGTTGTTCATTCGTGTTTTTAAAACGCAGCGTTTAAGATCTTTCTCTCTCCATTGTCTTTTTTTAAAACGCTGCGTTTAAGCTTTTTCTCTCTCCATTCTTTTTAAATTTCAGCGTTTTGAACGCGGCGTTTAAGCGTTCTCTCTTCTTGATCCCTCTGTTTTTTCCGGTTTAGAGAACTATCCTTCTTCTTATTTCGACAATGGCGGCTACACTGTATAATTCCTGTCTCCTTCAACCTAATTCGCATACCATCAGTCGGAGACTCAGCGCTTCTCCCCATTTTCGTCTTCGGAATCCGTCCAGTGAGTGTCTATTTCCATGTCTGATTGTTATTCCGTTCCGTCGAGGTATTTTTTTAGAATTTTGGATTTTCACCGATCTTAGGAGTTTCGATTGTCGGAAAAAGGCGTGGAGATGTCGTGGTGAAAGCTTCGATTGAAATGGCGGAAGCTAACTCGAAGTCTTCCGTTGTCGTTAATTCCAATAAGAAGAACAGTCCCATTATCGTCATTGATAATTACGACAGCTTTACCTATAATCTCTGTCAGGTTCGTTTCGAAATTTCTTCTTCGCCTCTTGAACTTTGAGATAATCCTCTCGATTTGTTGTTCTACATGTTCAATCCGTTTGATTCTTTCCCATCTAATTTAGTGGTAAAACTTGTTGGAATCATCCGTATACTTGGCTTGTATGATTCTTTTCTATTGAATTTGTGTGACACCGTTAGTTGAAATGACGATTCGATGAAGAACAAGAATGAACCCGACCAAAAAGTTCGGTTTCGCTCAACAATTTGTTATTTCCTCTATGGAAAAGATCTCAAATTAGATGTCAATCTTAACAATTAGTTGTGATGTGTACGAATCTGATTGTTTCCAGTCATATCTTTTGTCTTGATGCTGTACATCCTTCCTTCTCATGATAAAAGTGCTTTGTTCTAATTGATTCCTCAGTATATGGGAGAACTAGGATGCCATTTTGAAGTTTACCGGAATGATGAACTTACAGTGGAGGAGCTGAAAAGGTAAGAAAATAATACATACCGTCCAGATTGTTTAACATAATCTGATGAACTCTGGTGTTGATTCTTTTGATGATCTCTCCTTTGCAGCAAAAATCCAAGAGGGGTGCTAATTTCTCCTGGACCAGGTAAAGGTTTTTTTATCCGTTGTACTAGTTTTGCCGCAAAACCAGTGTTCTAAAAGTCTCGTATCTAGTTCCGGTTAGTCCCCGTTTAGGCGTTCAACGGCCAGCATCCGCCTAGCGACCGACTAAGTAATGTCTAATGAATCTGGATTTTGAAAAAAAAAACAAAAATTGTCCGAAACAATGTAATTTTGGCATTTAAGCAAAATATTAAATCGATTTGGAACAAATATATCCGATATTCTCGTACCTCAAACCTTAAAAAGTTGTAAAACAAGGAAATTGATGCTAACGATTAAGAAATTCTTTCCGAAAAACAAAAAACGTCTATACTTCGACTAACTGACTCATCCGTCTAGACATTAGGCGGTCGTATAGACTGCCCGACTAGTGTTTTGCCATGTTTCCAACTGTGTTTGACAGCCTTGAGACTTGCAACTAACAATGTACCTGCGAATAGGTACGCCTCAAGATTCAGGGATTTCTTTGCAAACCGTTTTGGAACTCGGACCTCATGTTCCTTTATTTGGCGTATGTATGGGTTTGCAGTGTATCGGCGAAGCATTTGGAGGTTAGTAGGACTACAAATATCTTACTTGGCTATACATTATAGCTTCTGGTTTTAGATCTTTTGCATAACTCTGTAGCAAATACAGGCTTGGAAATTGACTCAATTTTGTGTCGACCTGACTTTTCAGGTAAGATCGTCCGATCCCCATTTGGCGTGATGCACGGGAAAAGTTCAATGGTTTATCATAATGAGAAAGGGGAAGAAGGGTTATTCTCTGGATTATCAAAGTATGCATTTTGGTTCCTTTGTCGATTTCTGTCATATTTTAGCAAAAAGATGATCATATTTGACATCCCCTAGATCTTTACACCAAGTTGTTTCTAGTCGTAAATAAGAGTATTAAGATACCTGTTACGAATATCGTCTCTCGATTGCTACTCATTCCAAATCAGGTCGGTTATCAGTACCCATTAATATCAAACAACCGATCTAGATTACTTCATAGATTCTTCCCGATCCTCACACGCAGAAAATACTGTTAGAATCCATATGTTATGATGAACTCAGGGAAGTTACTGGTGTTGTATTCTCTCTTTTCAGCCCTTTCCTTGTAGGTAGATATCACAGCCTTGTGATCGAAAAGGAGTCATTTCCTCACGAAGAACTCGAAATTACAGCGGAGACTGAGGATGGCTTGGTAATGGCCGCCCGTCACAAGAAGTACAAGCATATACAGGTAAACTTACATATCTACATCCTCTAAAATACGTATTTTCCCTGAGTTCTCTCTAGTCATTGCTTCAAAAAACAAAGTGAAAAACAAAGAAAAATAAGGGTTTCATTTGAAACTTATGAAATGGTGCTCTGCCAGGGCGTTCAGTTTCATCCGGAGAGTATAATAACAACAGAAGGCAAGACCATTGTTGGTAATTTCATCAAACTTGTAGAGAGAAAGGAGGCTGAAACAGTTATATAGAGCTTCTTCATATTTGCTATATACACATTTCTAATACTAACGATGATTCTCGTCGTCGTTGTTGTATCGATAAATCAACTAATTTAATTATAGTGTTCTTTTCAATGACTTGAACATTGTTTCTCCTGTAAGTTAACTTGAAATTCCAAGAACAAAACATAACTTAATGATATGTTTGTCTTGTCCTGACATGATCCGATATCAAAAGTTAGATGGGTGATCTCTTGAATGTGAGCGGCGTCCATTATCTCCGAGAAATGATCGATCATACATAGTTTATACATATTTGTGTATTAAATTTGGGTTTAATTTTGATGAATTTCATATTGGTTCGAGTTTTAATTGGATAAAAATCAAAATTGGGTCAAATTGTGTCCAATTCGAGTTACAATTATACTAATTTTGGATTAAAAATCAAACAAATCGATAAGAATCAGTTTTTATTTAAATTCCGGTTTAATTTTATTGAATCTCATATTGTTTCAGATTGGAATGGATGAAAATAAAAACTGGATCCAAATTA
The DNA here is from genome assembly GCA_036759665.1 of Gynandropsis gynandra. Taxonomy (NCBI): domain Eukaryota; kingdom Viridiplantae; phylum Streptophyta; class Magnoliopsida; order Brassicales; family Cleomaceae; genus Gynandropsis; species Gynandropsis gynandra. The sequence continues at coordinate 68,896,723 of CM071860.1, read as the reverse complement.
TGATCAAAATTGACTCTAAATCGGGTCAAATTTGGATCTAAATTCTGGTCAAAATTGGTTCTTAATCAGGTTAAAATTAGGTATAAACCGGATCAAAATTAAAACAAAATCGGGTCAAAATTAGAAGATTTAACCTAGTTTAAACGAATGGGGTTACAAGCAGAATTGCAAAAGATAAGAGAAAATAGGATTGAGGCCAAAACATGAGGGGAAATAAGATAGTGCAAAACATGAGGGAAAAATAGGTAAAGTAAGTAAACATGAGGAGAAAATAAGGGTTTCGCCATAAAATAAATGTCTTTATTTCGAATAAAAAACTATTTTACAAAAAGAACTTAATCAAAGCATTAAAACTAATTCACAATATAGGAAAAATGACAAAATGCAAAACTGAAGCAAGATCGAGTCAAAATTGGAAGATTTGACGTGGTTTAAACGAATGGGATTACAATCAGAATTGCAAAAGATAAGGGAAAATAGGATTAGGGCCAAAACACGAGGGGGAAATAAGATGAGTGTGAAACATGAGAGAGAAATAGTTAAGGTAAGTGAACATGAGGAGAAAATAAGGGTTTTTCCCTAAAATAAATATCTTTATTTCGAATAAAAAAATTATTTTACAAAAAGAACATAATCAAAACACTAAAATTAAGCCACAAATATAGCAAAAATTACAAAATGCAAATAAAGTCTGACGAGACATGCGTGTCTTCCTCACTAGTTCGTCGTGGGTTTTATTGTTGTTACTTATGGTTAGCTTTAGCGTTCATCTTCCTCGCCATTATATATCCATTCATGACAATCAATAAAAAGGATGAGTAAGTGAGACCGTTACGCACACACCGTCCATATCATACACTTGTTCTCTCTTTAAGTATAACTACAAAAGTACTAAGTCTCACTTTAAACTCTACCCAATGTTCGATCCAACCCTCGATCAACTGCTTTCGTTCAAGACTAGTACCACATCACACCATGCTAGAGAATTGTTTGCAAATTCAACATGACATCAGTGCGAACATAACACTCACAAAATCCCTTGAACCTTAACACTTCGAAGCATCACATAAAGACACAACCATTAATTCAAAACAACGCTCTCTCAAGGTCTCACAAAATCAGACCATCGGTAAAATATGAAGCTTTCACAAGGTCATACAAACCCCTGCCATCGGTACAAATCGAAACGTTTGCAAGGTCACATAAACCCGGACCTCTAGTACAATCATCCATCCGGATCGAGGTGTCGCAAAATTAACTTCATTGACCTCGATACTCCTTACACAAAAACCTCACCACACATGTGCACATGCCTCCCTTTGATTCCTCACCCCATGCGAACACCACACAAATGACTATGACCTTCGTTGATCCTAAACGTACTACAAAGCTCACCTGGCTTCCCCCACATTTGTTGGAAATGTTGAAACTTCTCAAAAGGCTTGAACACATCCCAAAAGGCAACACTCGAATGAGTGATCAGAGTACTCGACCAAATACCCGATACCTCAAGTTGGTCAAAAGCCTTACTTGAGGTCATCTTTTACACCATAAGCTTGGACGAATGAGTTGAATGCTCGATGGAACTCTACAACCAGAAAACTCTAAACCATAAAAAAGTGCACAAGTGTTTCTCCTATTTAATCTTTAAACCATTTCTAGCCACTTTAAACTAATCAGAAACATACACATATGCTTGGGCGAATTAACAAACAAATTTTTTCTAAAATCCTTTGAACTTACAAACTAAAGTTTCAATTCCCTTTATGAGTTACTATGGAACATATGGTGCTCATGGAACTTTTGGAGGTACAATTATGATAAAAGACTCACAAACTGAATTTGAACTATAATCGAATGACAAAATATCACTCTGATACTTTCCAGTTTATTTGATGACAAATGCATTACTATTAGGGATACTAGGTGGGTTGGCTCAATCCTATTTTTTAGGTTAGCTCAACTCATCTCATATTTTATATGGTTTGGAATTTTTCGAACCAGTCCAACCCATCAAAACTTGGGAGTTTATATTTTTTATACCATTATATAATAAATAATCCATGAACATGTCTACAAATTTATAAATAATCTAAATAAATGTAAAAAATTAAAATAAAGATTTCTAAATATTTTGAAAATTCAAAACATTAAAATAATTCATAAAAATCATATATTATCCAAATAAAAGTCCAAAAATTCAAATAAAAACAATATTTATCTAAATATTTTGAAAGTTAAAGTGTTTCAACATAATATTCATCTTCATTGTATGGTTTGCAACTACATTTTTTAGTTCATAAAAATATTATATATATATAATAAAAATATATTTTTAATCTAATATGCATGGTTGGTATGCGGCTCATATGAGCTAACCTAACTAATATTCTGAACTAGTCCATTAACCTTATTTAAATGGGTTGAAAAAAAATTAAACCAACCACACTTATATGAGTTGGATAAAGGTCAAACCGCAGGTTGCCGATCCATTTATAAGGCACTGAAGAATTCTTCTTTTGATATTATAGAAGCTTAACATGGGATTAGTATTGGGCATACTTGAACCTTACGACTAAATAGAGTGATTATTTTCCAATTAGAATTATTAGAAAGTATCTCAAAATTAGAAGAGAGAACAGAAGTGTTCAACACTACCGATAAAGGGTCAAAAGATATACATGTATCCGTTTAGTTATAGTCATATCATTTCATGCATGTATAGCCATGTAAAAAAACATATAGAATCATCGAAATTTTTGTCACACTAAGAGAACAAAGAAGAAAGTACCTCTGCAAATATATCCTCATTTGCTCAGATTGTGTGTGGGAAGACATTGAGATATGACGGGAAACCCTATTTTTGTTGTAGAATTTTGGCTTTGGCATAAAGGAGAGGAGTGACCAATGTTTTCTGAATCTACATACGATATGTCCGACTCCAACGTGACTCTCATCCGTCAGGTGACAAGATGGTAAAAGAGGAGGAAAAGTTGCATCTAGTTGGATGTGAATGTTGTTGGAAACATCAGTATCGCATATGGATTTGGATCTAACTAATGTCAAAAGTTAGCTTAAATTTTTTTAGGGTTTAGAATTGTCTAATAATATTGAATATTTGTAGACAGACAACTTAATCAATCAATAGCTCCAAGAGACCAAAATACACAAAACAATACTAGCTTTATTTACGAATCAATCTTTTTTAAGTATACTTGTTTTTCTTTATAATGCACTAAAGATTCCTCACATAACTCCCCCTGAGTTAGATGTAAATAAACGCCAATTGTCTCTCACTCTCTTTTTCATTGTATCGCTCTAAATACACTTGTAGCTACGTGATCTGCTCTCACTCGTCTATCGTACTTCTACGTGATCTGCTCTCACTCGCTCCGATAAGTCAACTGCTCTTTTATATCAAGTTAACCTATCAATTCTTCTTGTGTGTCCAGGTAGACCTACCGATTTTCCAGTCGCACGCCTTTCTTGTTTTCATCACAATTTGACTCCTTTTGATCCTCATTAGACTCCCTTTTCTTCTCCTCATTCTTCTCTTTGACTCCCTTAACTTCTCCTCATTCTTCTCTTTGTGCTCCTTATGTTTCTCAACAACCTGATTTTCAAAATATATTCTATGTTCCTAAAATATTGCATTAACAATCTCCCCCTTTGAATTCGTATCACATAAACACAGATCAGACAACACATAGAATTCAAATGTAATGAATAAACCATTCAGATCAAAAGAGTTCAAACGGTTACGTAATTAAGTACGCTCAAGCATCATAGTAGGTTCAGATCATAAAAGGTGCACTTAAAAAAATATATCATAACACATGAACACATTAGTTCCTTGATCTCTTCCCTGTAGCCTTGTTGGACGATGGTGCCATCCGTTCTGCATCTTCTTCTCCCCCTATTTTTGTGATAAGAGATTAAAAAATATATATATATCAGAATCAGAAACAGAAAACAAAATAGAAGTTAAAAACTTCACTAGTTTACTCTGCTTGTTCTTTAAAATGACCATCAGCTCCATCTGAATACTCCCCATCTCAGAGATGACAGTTGCTACCCTCCTTTGCAGATTAATGATGCTTTTCACCACATCATTCCCATTGTTACCAGTGTCTTTGGAGGTTTGCATCTTGGCCATGTACCGCTTTTCAAGAATAATCCACGGGGGATGTTTTCCCCTAATTCATCCTTCTCCACAATGTCCGGAAATTGTTGAATCAGAATATTCTGAATCAAACATGGGAATGGACATAAATTTGGTTGAGTTGGATAACCCAAAACCAATTATAGAATCCAAAAACACCTTCCCAAAATTTATAGGGACATTGTTTTTTATGCAATACAAGAGGACGACGGTGTCGTGTCTAATTCCATCAGTTTTCTTGTTTGGGGCCCAGTTTGTTCGACACATCTTGTTCAGCAAAGCATATTCCCAAGTTAGCTTGGAGTTTGGAATTTGTCCCGGCCACTTGGTTAGAGCTGCATCAGTCAGCTCTTTTGCAACATCATCCATATCGAGATTAACTTGCAGTTCCTTAGCTCTTGAAATTTCAATGTGAGGTTTTCCAAAGAAACTGTTAATAATCTCCGCATCAAACTTAACTATCCTTCCCCTAATGTAGGTCTTCCCAAAAATTGCAGACCCAATATCATCGATTTCAGGGTTCAAATTCACATTAAACTTATATATAAGCTCTTTACACACAGAAACAATAGATGTACCTGTGTGAGTAAGGTTTCTGTTTACCAGCATTTTCCATATAGATAGATATTTGAACTGATTTACGCTTAAGTCTCGCTCAAAGAAAATTTCTCATTCCTTAAGATTTACCTAGATGAATAGATCTCCTTGTAAAATTTTTCTAGAAAAAGCTTGCGAAGGAGACATAGGAGTACCTCTCCTTGGGGACGGAGCATGAGGTATGGATGATCTCTCATTGTTTGACACATTTTGCCGAACATTTTTCTGCGATGAAGAACTGGATGATCCCTGTTGTGGGTCAGAGATAGAAGATTTTTCTACTGAAACCACAGGAGGTGTGGTTTCTGTTTTCTTCTAGGAACAGGCTTCTTCGTTGCCATTGTTTTGTACCGCTTCCCGTTTATCCTCGGGGGGTCATCCGTAAAAACGAAATCCCTTACTCGCACCGGTACGTTGTTGTACAAAATGGTTGCATCGTCTTCTAGAGCACGGATTCCAGATCTTCGAGTGTTCATGATTTCCCTTATTTTCCTTTTTTTTTAAAAAAAATATGCACATAAATTTCACCCATTTTTCTCGCAAGTAACAGTTAGGGTTTTTGAAAGTTTACTTTGAAGATGAAGGATTTCAGTTCAAAACAAATGCATAGAAGATTTAAAAAAAAAGAATAACTGCACCGTCACATCAGCCACCAATACATCAAATTACAAAAAACTTTTTCAGAAAAAACCGCCATGTTTCAAAGAAAAATCATTGGTTATTTTTTTATTTCAGTATTTTAAAAAATGATATAAATGATGAATAATAAAAATAATCAGGCCGTTAAGATAAAGTCAAATAATTCACAAGACTGATTTTTAAGTACACTTACACAAGATTTTGTTTCACTCAAAACAAACTTCAGCCACATTCACCTTTTTTATTAAAAAATCATCAGCTTCTAGGACGTTGTTTAGATATCCTTTTGTTCATATAACAAACTCATTGATTACCCTTTTTAGGTATACTCTTATGTAAAGAATTTTAACATAGAGGAGTATTTAAGCTCAACTTAGCTTTGTATCATAGGACGTTATAACTGAAACTGAATACATCTCAATTTAGACCCAAACTTATACTCATAACAAGTTTTTCTTAATTCTGCATAGAAATAAGCACATAAATTGTTAGAGGAGTAAGTGATTTAATTAAGTGCACTTAAGTAATGTGAGAGGATACTTAAAACATGAACATTTTTTCAACATGTTGAGCATGAGTTATTTAAATAAATCAAGTGTACTTAAAACATCAAGATTTATATCTTATTTTTGTTTTTCTTAATAAGATCATCAAAAATTTTAAAACTCATCATTTCATCAAACATAGCAACAGAATCTTCAAAGTTTGCAAATACCAAGTGATTTCCTTAAAGAAACAAACCGATTCAAATCCAAAGGTTTGTGAAAATGTTTGCTAACTGACGTTCAGTAGGTTTGTATTCCATTTTCATTTGCTTTTGTTTAACCTTTTCTCTCAAAAAATGATGTCTAATCTCAATATGCTTTGTCCTGGAATGCTAAACTGGATTTTTTGAAATGTCTATAGCACTTGTATTATCACACCATGCAACAAAAGTTTTAGAACTCATATCATAATCCATAAGCATCTGATTCATCCATAGAAGTTGAGTGCAGTAACTTCCTGAAGCAATATATTCAGCTTCTACAGTAGACAACGACATAAAATTCTGCTTTTTGTTGTGTCATGACACCAAATTGTTTCCAAGAAAGAAACAGCCACTAGAAGTACTTTTTCTGTCATCTCCATTGCATGATGTCACTAAAACCAGCAAGTTCACACTTAGTATCTCTAGTGTACACAATCCCATATTCTGCTATACCTTCCACTTATTTAATTATTCTTTTCACAGCCAGCAAATGTGAATTTTTTGGTTTTGCTTGATATCTGGCGTAGATTCCTACAGTCAAACACAAATCAGGTCTGCTTGCAGTAAGATATAGTAAACTTCCAATCATACTCCTGTAAAGTTTTACTTCTACATCTTTTTCATCTGAATCCTTTGTCAGTTTTGTTGTTGTCGACATGGGTGTACTTGTTGACTTGCTTTGATCTAATTTAAATCTCTTCACAAGATTTTTCGCGTATTTCCTCTTAGATATGAATAATCTTTCATCAAGTTGTTTTACCTGCAATCCGAGAAAATAACTTAGCTCACCAAACATACTCATCTCAAATTCATTCTTCATGGTTTGAACAAACCAGTTGACTTTATCCCGCGATTTCGAGCCAAATACAATATCATCAACATAGATTTGTACAACCAGAAGAACATTGTCAGAATTATGAATGAACATATTTTTGTCTACTCGCCCTCTTTTGTAGCCGTTCTGGATTAGAAAGCTTGTCAACTTTTCATATCATGCACGTGGAGCTTGCTTCAATCCATATAGAGCTTTCTTCAGTTTGTAGACATGTTCTGGATGATGTGGATCTTCGAATCCCGTTGGTTGTTCAACATATACCTCCTCTTGCAGAATACCATTTAAGAAGGAACTCTTGATGTACATCTGAAATAGTTTAAAATGAAATAAATACGTAGCTCCAAGCAGCAGCCTAATTGATTCTAATCTGGCAACAGATGCAAAAGTTTCATCAAAATCATTACCTTCGACTTGTGTATAACCCTGTGCAACTAACCTTGCCTTATTTCTGACAATTTCACCCCGTTCGTTTGTTTTATTTTTAAATATCCATTTTGTGTCGATAACATTCATATCAACTAGACGAGGAACCAATGTCCAAACATCATTTCTAACGAACTGTTCTAGTTCCTCATGCATGGCCTTGATCTAGGATTCATAATCTAAAGCATCACGAACGCATTTAGGTTCTATTTGAGACGTAAAACAGGTAAATTTGACTATATCATGATATTTTACCCTTGTTTTATTTTGAGTTTTTCTAGCATCTCCAATGTTGCCAATGATATCGTCAATTGAATGATTCCTATGCACCATCGTCTGTTCCAAGTCATTTTTATGGTTTTCGCACTTTGTATGATCACCTTCCATTCTATATTTAGTAACAGTCTGTTTAGTAGGTACACTTGGATGTTCATTGATTGTTTCAGACTGTTCTTGCATTATATCTGTAGAAAATAGAAATAGAACACTATCAGTCAAGTGATCTTCATCAGAAACCACATTCACAGATTCAACAACTGTTCTGGTTTGCAGATTAAATATTCTATACGCAGTTGTATTGGTACCATAACCAAGAATGATTCCTTCATCACTTTTAGCATCAAACTTACCAAGATATTCCATGTCATTCAAAACATAGCAAGTGCATCCAAAGACATGAAAATAGCTTAAGTTTGGACTTTTAACTTTCCATAGTTCATAGGGAGTTTTCGACATACTTGGTCGTGCGTACACACGGTTTATGATATAGCATACTGTATTTAGAGCTCTATCCAAAATCGAATGGAGATAGATTTTGCATGCAGCATGGCACGAGCCATATCTTGAAGAGCTCTATTCTTCCTCTCAACAACACCATTTTGTTGTGGTGTTTTTGGTACAGAAAACTCATGGATAATGTCGTGTTTTTGACAAAATTTTTGAAATACATCATTTTCAAATTCCTTCCCATGATCACTCCTAATCCTTTCAATACTGCCTTTTATGTTTTTCAATTGAAGAAATAAGTAATGAAATAGTTCAAAAGTGTCATATTTTTTCCTTTAAAATTTTACCCATATGTGCCTTGAAAAATCATCGACGACCACAAAGATATATCTCTTTCCACCAAAGCTTTCAGCTCTCATTGGACCAATCAGATCCATATGTACCAATTCCAGAATTTTATCCATCTTGACATTAGACATTTTCCTGTGATGTACCTTGACAAGTTTTCCCAATTGGCAATGTTTACAGACCTCAGTTCTATCAAGATTCAGTTTAGGTATACTTCTGATAGCACTTGAACTTTACAGTTTCACTAGAGAACGATAGTTGATATGTCCTAGTCTTTGATGCCATAAAGATAGAGTATCAGTTGTTGCCTTGAGACAAATCTTCTTTTCATTCCATACATAGCAGTTGTTTAATGAACGTGCACCTGTAAGAATACATTCATCATCAGAATTCATTACTTGACATTCTTTTTTATTGAATTGAACCTGATGGTTATTGTCACATAGTTGACTGATACTAATTAGATTAGTCGTCAATCCTGCTACATATTGCACGTTTTTTAGATAGGTTGTCCAGGAGAATTTATGTCTCCTCTTCCAAGAATCTTTCTTTTGTTCCCATTTCCAAAAATGACACTTCTTGTATTCTTGATTCTATAAAATTTGATAGGAGTTCATTTGAACCTGTCATATATCTAGAACAACCACTATCAAAATACCAAATGTTAGATTTATCTTTTTGTGCAAATATATAGGTAACATTGCAATACAAATCACTTTTCTTTATCCATATTTGTTTGAATTTAGGGGATGAATACTTACCTGAGTTTTCTGTGGCATGTGATCTATTTGTGTCCTCTAATTCCGCAGAAATACTATTTCACTTTTTTCTTCTTGTGATTCAGAGCCTGATATTGCCTTCCAGTGTTATATCCACGGTATAGAACCTGATACTGCCTTCCAGTGTTGTATCCATGATACGGAGTCTGATACTGTCTTCCAGAATTGTATCCATGATAATGAAAATTTCCAAAATTTTCATGATGTTTTCTGTTCGCATTGAATACTATGTGATCTTGTTCCTTTTTTAATATGTTGCTCTGTTGTGATTTTTTCTGACCCATAGAAAGAGTCTCTAGTAATTTTCCTGCAAAAACAAACTTATTCTCAGTATCACCTGAATTTTCTGTATAACCAATTCCATGGTTATCTCCTTTTCGTTTTCCAATTGAGAGCAAGTGATCAAGTTTGTCAATGCCATTTGAAAGTATTTTCAGTTGTTTATTAGTTTCTTCAAGTTGGCTTTTGACATAGCACACTTCTTCTTATTTCAGTGTTGCTTCTTGTTCCATTTCTTCAATTTGAGCTTCCAAATTTTCATTTGTTTTGATTAGTTGAACATTTAGCTTGCTCATTTTTAGCCACTCGTTGTAGATGGTTTCCACATCTACTTCATCTTTTTCTTCTTCAATTTTTGTTTCATCTGCTTTGTTGCTTTCCTTGTCAGTTTCATCTATTATTCCGATGAATGCAATAAAACTTGATAATTCTTCTTCATTGTCATTTCGGAATTTAAGCTTGATTCACTGGACATGATTAGTGATTTTCCTTTAACTATATTTCCGTCCGCACATTCATTCTTTGTATGTCCAAATCCCTTACATTTGTAGCATTGTGTTTCTCGTAGTCCTTTCAAAATATTTTCTCTTTTTGAAATACTTGGACAGTCGGATTTAAAGTGTCTGAATCCTTTACATTCATGGCATTGAACTCCAGATTTGTTATCCTTCTTGTTTCTTTGTTCATCTTCTAGCTCTTGAGCGTTTTTCATGAACTTCCCAAATTTTCTGGTCAGTAGAACAATATTTTCTTCAAGATTATCCAGTCTGGAATTTTCATTGGTGACCTGAAGAACTACTCCTTTATTTCCTTCTTTTGCTGATTCGCCTTGTTCAAGTTGAAGTTCGAATTCATAGGCCGCCAAAATCCCAACAATTTCTATAAAACTTGTAGTATCTGTGTTTAACGACATGTTCATCGCAACTTTTTGAGCATGAAATTTCTTTGGTAAACATCTGAGTAGCTTTGTGATGAGCTTCTTATCATCGAAGTTTTGTCCAAGAACACTTACTTCATTAGCAATTGCATTCATTCTGCTGCTCAACTCCTTGATGCTTTCATATTCACTCATTTCCAGTTTTTCAAACTGATGTTTCAAAATGTCTAGCGGAGTTCTTTTGACACTTGTAGTTCCTTCATGTATGGTCTCTAGAGTGTCTCATGCGTCTTTTGCGGATTCATATCCTTGAATTTGCTTAAATTCATTTATGTCTACAGAAAAAAAAATTGTTGTTAGAGCTTTGGCATTAAAAGTTGAGTTTCTTTTATCACTGGGCGTCCATTGGTCTAAAGGTTTTTCTTTGACATTTCCATTTTCATCGATCACTGTTGGTGGATTCCACCCATTCTTTACGGCGCTCCAAGCATTTTCGTCGATTCCTCTTATGCTTACTCTCATTTTTACTTTCCAATAGCCATAGTTTGATGCATCAAACATGATTGGTTTTTCGAACGAATATAGATCTCTTGGTCCTTCCATATTGTTGTATTCTAGAATCTCGAACATGATCTCAGATTTACTCTAAATTTAGGCTATCAGCTCTGATACCAATTGAAAACTTATAGACAACCAACTTAATCAATCAATAGTTCCAAGAGACCAAAATACCCAAAACAATACTAGCTCTGTTTACGAATCAATCTTTTAAGTACACGTGTTTTTTTTTAAAATGCATTAAAGACTTCCTCAGATAACTCCCCTGAGTTAGATGTAAATAATCGTCAATTGTCTCTCGCTCTCTTTTTCACTACATCGCTCTAAATACACTTGCAACTACGTGATCTGCTCTCCCTCGTCTGCTGTACTTCTTCGATACTTTCTCCGATAAGTCAACTGCTCTTTTATATCAAGTTAAGTCAACTGCTCTTAAGTTAATCTATCAATTCTTCTCGTGTGTCCAGATGGACCCACCGGTTTTCCAGCCGCACAATTTTCTTGTTTTCATCACATCTTGACTCATTTTGATCCTCTTTAGACTCCCTTTTCTTCTCATCATTCTTCTCTGACTCCCTTAACTTCTCTTCATTCTTCTCTTTGAAACTTTCTGCTCCTTATGTTTCTCAACAACCTGATTTTCAAAATATGTTCTATGTTCCTAAAATATTTCATTAACAAATATATATAAAAGCTCATGATTAATGTATTAGTTGATGTAAGACAACGTAACATAACACCACCTTTACGTCTAGCTCAATCTTGGACCGTAAATATCAAAAGTCCAACATTGAAATATTCAGATCGAGATGAACCAACATGTGATATCCTAACAAATATGGATTTGGATCTATGCAAATAAAAAAAACTACTCAAAGCATGTGGTAGCTCTGGTCATGATGTGTGTAGGACCCGTTCAACACGGAAAGTCGGTAACACCGACTATAGGTTTATATATATGTAAATATATATATATATATAATAATTAAACATTAGGTTAGAAAAAAAAAGGAGAAGCAGCAGCCGGGGTTGTTTTCGGCCGAGAGAAAGAAGAAGAAAAAAAAAGAAGGAAAAGAAAAGAAGAAGAAGAAATTGAAAAAAAAAGGAGAAGCAGCAGCCGGGGTTGTTTTCGGCCGAGAGAAAGAAGAAGAAAAAAAAAAGAAGGAAAAGAAAAGAAGAAGAAGAAATTGAATAAGAATCTTCAATTTTCATCGCGTTATTCGTGGGTGGATTCTAGTCGCGATTTTTGGTAAATCTCTAAATGATTCGTTGCGATTATTCACTTAATTCGAATATTTATATTATGGAAATTGATGGAATTGAATGGATCTATAATAGGAAAAGAATTGATCGAAGTTGTTGCTAGCGATAATATCAAGAATCGTCAAACTTCGAGAAAACTAAGGTGATGATTTTCTCCACCTAATTTCGGATTTGTGATCGATTTATGGAAGAGATTATATTTTTAAAATGAGGCATGATCACGATAGAATTTATAGGATCATAATGGAAAAAAATGAGACGTTACAAGTGCAATTGGATTAAAACCCTAAATTT
>CM071860.1:68872857-68884154 GCA_036759665.1 Gynandropsis gynandra | reverse complement strand
CTACCGGTGATGATTTTCAAAAGTTAACACCTTACGTTGAGAAAACGTTAGATGCACGGTTTGGACAGGCATCCAAGTATGATGTTATTGAATTGAACAGTCTGAGTGATGAGTATAAGGTGAGAAATGAGATGGGTAGAAAATTTGTAGTGATTCTTCAAAAAAGAACGTGCGAATGCAAAATGTTTGACGTAGATAAGTATCCATGCAGTCACGCAATTGCGGCAGCACATAAGGTTGGTAAAGGTGACAAGATACCAGATCTATGTTCACACTACTACCTTCGGGAGACATGGCGTTTGGCTTACCAAGAAACCCTGGACCCGGTGAGGCTCGGAAAAGTACCCCATCTTCGTCGAGACAAACCTCGTCTACTGCGTTCGTGGATGGACAGGATATGGCGAGGAGAAAAAGTAACGAGGTTGAGCAGCAACACGAAGGTTCACAGCGGACTGATGGGAGAGGCGTGCACGAGGTCTCGATGAGTTTTATTTTGCATTTCGTTTTTTTTATTTATCGTGACTATGGTATTTACATATTGTTTTGCTATTTGGTCCGGACCACTCTTATTTCAGAATAAATCATTTATATTTATTTTATAAATGCGTTTGAATGATGATACGTGTAGCCACCTCTTGGAGGTGATGGTGGACACTCCTAGTCCCGAGGTTGTTCCGGGATGGGGGTGTTACAATGTGAAACATGGCTGTCGTGGTCGTTATGTTCTGTACAAAGGGAGAAGAGGCCTAACAAACGCAGATCATCCAAAGGCTTTGGATATGCGCCTCAGAATTTGGGTCATGTGGTGATGGTGTTCATGGAGTATAGGAAGATGAGCATGGTCATGGGCCAGAAAGCTGGGGATACGGAAGCTGGTGAAGCTCCTGTTCATGGCCATGTGAGTGAAAATGAGGATGATGAGGTTAGTTCTTTGCTCGTGAACCCCTCTTCATATTGAATGAGTTGATTGCCCTGATGAGGAAGTTAGATTGCAACTAGGTTTGATTGTCTTTTGGAATCTCTCAGCATGACTAAGAAATGTGAAATCACTTGCTATCATTTGTTTGGCTTGGACTGTGTCCTTTCACTATCTGTCTGGTGGTGATATTCTTTTGCAAAATGCTTTTTACCTGATCTTGTGTTCGCTGTACACGGAATGGCTCACACTCTGCAGGTTGGCTCTAGTTTTCCTGGCATTTGACGTCTTCTTTGCTATCGTTTTGTATTGCATTGGCATGTTTCCATCGGACTCGGCCCTATCTTGCTGCTTCTCAAGCATCATCGTGCTCCTCTATGCCGTTGCGCTGCAGGTATGAGCAAAGACAAGCCCCTTCCATTACAATACAAATCCCTCTTAGAAGAAGCACTATTAATAATATCCTTACCCTTTCTTTTCCTTCAACTTTTCCTTCAGGACGCTTCCCTGCAACCACTACTTCCATTCTGCGTGTAGTGAAGTGGCTCAAGATGAACGCGACATGCCTGCTTTGCAAGTTTAACATCCTCAAAAGTAATGACCATGAATGAAGGAGGGACATGATCTCTCTTGTCCGGTTGTTAGTTGGTACATACAGATTATAGTGAATGGAGATAACTTAGAAACAGAAACTCCGTGTCATGATTAGCCGGGACAATGGTGATAAATCCTCTTAGAAGTATTTATAAGTTTGTAATGACAAGAATTGCACATGGTAGATACCACAAACCAGTGAGAATGGGAATCAATGACAGACTCTAACTTCTCATTCTAGCTTCTCCGAATTATCTGAAATCCCGTTGGTTAGTTGACGGGCCAAATCAACATGTAGCGCATGACTCCCCTGTACCACAAGTTACATAAGTTAAATAAATTATCTCTGAATTTGGAAGGCATCTGCTTGAGAAGAGTGTTTACAGGCATTGATAATCAAAGAATGAGCTGAGGAACATTGGAAAGGGGCAGCTAAGTATGTACCTTAAATGCCACGATGTGAGCGAGGGGAAGGCCCAGGTCACCACCTCTTGCTAGAAGGGCAAGGTCACCAATAAGGTCCAAGATCTTATGACGACATGGTTCGTTATCAAACCGCAAAGGTGGGTTCATCCACCCGTACTCAGAACTGCACATGACAGTTGCAGACAGTTATTGGAATGTGAACTCATACAGAAGTCTTCTTAGATGGGACTTAGCGAAAAATCTTACCTACAAACAATGGCATTTTCTAGTGATCCTCCTTTAATGAGCCCTGCATCCCGCATTCGTTCCACCTGGAAGAACACTCGATAAGACAAGACAGTGGAAGACATAATCAACTTGGCTCACCGGAAATTGCTTTCAGATGTTAATGGTACTTCTTAGAAGGATAGTTTGTTCATATTGGGACAAAAGAAAGTGTATCTTCAATTATATGTGACTGGATAAAGAAACAGACTTCATGCCACTTATTCTACTATGATGGTGACTGAAGTATGATCATTCCCCGCACCTAAATAGAACGCGTGGGTGAAACAAACCTCTTCATAGACGCAAAAGGTTCTTGATGGTGCGATATGTTTCGTGTAGGAAGAATCATCAAAAGGTCGCCAAGAAAACCACTGGCACCCAATAGCAGGCACCTACAAAGATTATGAAAGACACCGAGTCAACCGTGGCTTGCCAAATAGAGCTGTGTTCAAAGCCCTAATTTAAGGGACGTAGACAGACCTGCGGGAAGTCGATACCATAGGTGATGCAAGTTGCTGGAGCAGGAAATGCAGCAACAAAGGAATCCTTCCTGCATACATGCACGACATCATTTACATGAATTTCCATCTTCTCAACACTTTCACCAACATGGTTCCGAGCCACGATTAAGCCAACCTCTTCTATAGCATCCACCCATTGTTTTGCTGATCCATCTAAAACAGGGACCTGTCACTTTATTAGCATACTTGCACACAGAACTCATCACCATGTACGAACAAGGGTTAGTGAAATAGCTTGGGACAGTCAACGAGAACATGGATAGCACAATGTCTACTAGTATCTGTCATCTTTTATGTAAGGTGAGCATAAGACAATCAGGGTTACAATCCCACAAAACCAGCTACACGGCAAATCAATAAATCCGACATGGATAAGGAACCACGAGTCTCTAGGACGAACCTCGACTTCAAGATCCCCAGGATCTTCGCTCTCGATCTGAATTCTGCAATTATCCACGTCCTTGGCCTCCAGAGCCGACAGCAAATGTTCGACAGTTTGGACTTTGAGCCCGTCTTTGAACAGCGTCGTACAGAGAGGCGACTCCTGAGCGAATGCAATCGATGCAGGGATAACTCTAGAACGAAACTCGAAGAATCTCCCAGCTCCGGCGATCTCCGGAAGAAGCTTCACCGTCGAAACCTTACCGGAGTGCAGAGCCTTCCCTCTCCGCTCCACAGATCCCGCGAGAGTCTGTTGTAATCTTCCACTCTGGTTACGAGCAAAACGCAATTCCGAGTTTATCAGCAAAACAGCAGAGTTGAACTCGTACGCATACGTAAGTGTGTAAGAGAAAGTACAGGATTCAAAGTGGTCGGGTACGATGATTCGACAGCGAAAACGGGGACAGAGACAGAGAAGAATCGCTTGCCGGAGACGAACGTCGACCGGTTGATGGCTTTGATGGCGGCGGAGAAGCTCATCGGATTCGCCGTGCGCAGAGACGAAACCACCGAGCAGTCGCTGTAAACGGTAAAAGCGTTACGATTGAGCGTTGACGGGGGAAAAAGTAAGAAATTTACATAATATAAAAATTGTTGAAAATGAATTGATAATAATATGATTAAATATATATATAGATATATTTAAATATATTTTTTTAAATATAGATATATATGTATGTAAATATATTTGTTTGTATAAGATATATATATTTGTTAATAATATTATATAATTATATAAGATATATATAATATTATATTGTAGATATATTTATATATGATATATCTAGTGGATAAAATGACAAAAAATTTAACTAAAATTTGAATATGAATATAAGAGAATGAAGAGAGTAGAAGAGAATAAAAAGAGCTTTGAAGTTTATAAATTGTATATTGAAATAAATGGTTATATTGTCTATTTATAGGAAAATAAATATGACTCTTCAATTTAAAAAATCATAAATTCATTATGATGCTTTTATAAAAGAATTATAAATTCAATATAACCATTTATAAAAATATTAGACATTCACAAGTTTATATAATTATAATTTATCATAATTATAATACTTTTTATTGAATGTGGATCGACTGGCTCGTTAAAAACTTTATCATAGAAAAACCAAATGGGATAAAATCCATGATGAAGAAAAATGAGTACAGTTATAAAAACTCATTATCGATTTGTCAACCCTTTGTTTGTTTATAAGCCTCGAAGTTGACACATCTTGATGTTATGAATGTGTTTTCTCAATGTTGAAGTGGGGAGCACCTTTGTGAATATTTTCGTTACATTTTTGTTTGATTTGATGTAACAAACATCAAATTCTTTCTTTCTTCTCAAGCTCTTAGGTATGAGAAAACTTTAGTAGGGATATGTTTAGTCATATCGCTTTTGATGTATCCTTCTTTGGTTTAGGCGACACATACTGCATTATCTTCATATAATATTGTTGGATCGATGTTAGCCGATAATCCATATGTTTCTTGTATATGTCAGGTTATAGCCCTAAGCCACGCATATTCTCTACTTGCTTCATGGAGTGCAATGATTTCGGCGTGATTTGAAAATGTTACAACTAACGTTTGATTCTGAGAGCGTCATGATATCGTCGTACCTCCAATTGTGAAAATATATCCAGTTTGTGATCTGACTTTATGAGGACCTGATAAATAACCTGCATCTGCAAAACGATCAACTTATATTTGGAATCTCTAGGATAAAATAATCATAGATCAATCGTCCCTTGTAAATATCAAAAGATATGTTTAATCTTTGTTCAATGATGACGTGTAGGGGAAGAACTATATCGTGACAAGAAATTCGTAACGAATGTTATATTAGGACGAGTGCAATTTGCTAGATATAATAGAGCCCCTGTTGCACTCATATATGACACTTCCGGTCCAAGAATATCTTCATTTTCTTCAGAATAATGAAATGGATCTTTTTCAACATTTAAAGATCTACATACCATTGGAATGCTTAATGGATTTACTTTATACATGTTAAAGCATTTTAATACTCTCATTGTATAATTTGATTGATGTACGAATATACATTCTTTATATGCTCTATCTGTAAACTAAGACAAAACTTTGTTTCTCCAAGGTCTTTCATTTCAAATTTCTCTTTCCGATAATTTTGAGCATTTTCAATCTCCTTTGAGATCTCAATTATATCCAAATCATTAATATAAACAACTATAATCACAAATTCACTTGTTGTTTCTGACTAAATATACAAAGACAAATAGGGTTATTCACAAATCCCCTTTTAATAGATATTCATTTAGACGATTGTACTATATACGTTTAGATTGTTTTAACCCATATAAAGATCGTTTCAATTTGATTGCACACATTTATTTAGGCTTTGAGTTTGATGTTTCTGGCATTCTTAACCCTTGAGGGATTTTCATGTATATATCATTATCCAAAGATACATATAGATCATTATCCAAAGATCCATAAGGTACATATCTAAATTTTTTTGATGCAGTTAAACACATCAAGTATCTAAATGTGATTGCGTCCATGACAGGGGAATATGTTTCCTCATAATCTATTCGAGGTCTCTACTAAACCCCTTGTACGACAAGATATGCCTTATATCTTGTGACCTCATTATTTTCATTTCTCTTCGCACAAAAATACATTTGCATCCAACTAGTTTAACACCATTAGGAGTTTGAACGATGGGTCCAAATACTTTTCTTTTATTCAATGAGTCTAATTCTATTAGCATAGCTTCTTTCCATTTTATCCAATTATGTATCTTTTGACATTCTAACATTGTCATTGGTTCTGGATCTTCAATATCATTTTCAATTTCCTTGGATGTAGAGAATGAGAATATTCCATCATTGTCCTTTATTTCATCTATTCTTATGATTTTTTTCATCATAGATATAGTTAATAGAAATGTCATTATTCTTTGTGTGCTCATGATTATTTTCATCACTTTCATTTTGAAGATCATCTACCTCGTTTATTTTTTTGGATGTTCTATATGATCTGAGAACCAATATCTTGATCAAACTTTTTTCTTTTTCGAGAATTTTTATCTCTAGAACCAAATGGTCTTCCACGTTTTAACTGTGTTGTAGACACATATGAAAATTTTTCACCCGTATGACCTTTTGGTATTTCTATACGAGCAGGTGCATTTGCAGTCGATATACATGGTTTTGTAACTCGTGATGTATCATTGAACCCATCTGGAAGTTAATTTGTAATATTTTGCAAATGTATGATCTTTTGCACTTCTATATACATTATTTTGTAGGAGGATCAAGATATAACAATGATTGTGTTTTCCATGTTAAATCTTGTGAGGCTTGTTTTATTCATCCCCATAATATTGGGAATTCATTCTCATTAAAATGAAAATCATAAAAACGAGTTGTGAACATATCACTCGTTTGTGGTTCAAGATATCTAATGATGGATGGTGAATTATATCAAACATAAATTCTCAATCTTCATTGTAGGCCCAATTTGTCCATTGTGGAGGAGCAATCGAAACATATACAGCACAACCAAATACTCGAAGATGAAATATATTTTGTTCGTGACCATTTGCTAATTGCAATGGAGATTATTTATGATAAGCACTTGGCCTTATTCGAATTAGTGTTGCAACATGTAAAATGGTATGTCCCCAACACAAACTGAGAGTTTTGTTTTCATTAGTAATGGTCGAGCAATAAGTTGGAGACGTTTAATTAACGACTCGGTCATACCATTTTGTGTATGAACATGTGGTACGAGATGTTCAATCTCAATTCCAATTGATGTACAATAATCATTGAAAACTTGGGAAGTTATTTGAGCAAGAAACCTCACAAATACAATATTGTGGGTTGATAATAGACAAACGTGTGACCATCTGCTTAAAGCATCGATCAATACCATAAAGTATCGAAATAGTTCACTTTGTGGATGAATTGGTCCACATATACCCTCATGTATTCCTTCTAAAAACGATGGTAGCTCATGCCCAATTTCGACCGATGATGGTCTTATTTTTTTTTATTTTTTAGAAGAAGCAGTACATATGATCTCATGAGATTGAATTATCTTTTCATTTTTTTAATGGATGACCGTTGGAGTTTCCAACGATTCTCTGTATCATTATTGAACCAGGGTGACCCAATCGATCATGCCAAATCTTAAACACATCTTTATACTTTTGGTTAAAGGTGGCATATAATTCAACCACTCTTATTTTTGTAAAATATAATCCAGAGGATAAAGCTAATAATTTTTCCACAATATGTTTCTTTTCTAGAAACCATTGTCGTGATATAAAGATATTCACGATATTCCTCATTTATGGTATCAACATGATATCCATTCTGGCGAATCTTTGAAACTCAATAAGTTTCTTTGGGATTATGGAGAGAATAATGCATCTTTTATAATGAATTTTGTCCATCTGGACATTATAAAATTTGCTTCTCCACATCCCTCAGTTATTTTAGTATTTCCAGATATCGTATTGACACTAGATTCATGTATTCTCAACTTGAAGAAATATTTTTTATCTTTTAATATTTTATGCATTGTAGCACAATCCGCTAAATATATATCTCCATTATTGATATTTGATTGTAACATATTTGATGTTATTTTGATCCGACAAAGATATTGACGAACGTGGAAAATATAAAATTAAATTTGCATATAACATTTTAACAAAAAAATATTAAAAAAATAATCTAATAAAACTTCTTGTCGATATCTTTTTCAGATTTAATTATTTTTAAATTTTGTTAATAAAATCTGCGATGTTCATTCATTTAATAGAATAGTGCAGACCAGTGGGACGAGCATGATAATTTTTCATTAGTAGCTCATTTTATTGTTCTACAATAAGAAGAATTTATAATAATTTTTGATAGGTGTAGGTTTTGAAAACATTCGCTCGATATTATGACATTATCAACATGCAATATCGATAATATATTCTCTAATTTATCATAATCACTTATAGCTCCATTTTGGAGATTATTTCAAACAGTGCAGAATGCTATTCATCCACAAACTTATAATATTGGAATATGATATTTAGCCAATGATTATTTGCCTTAGGGAGGATCACACATTTTTGTGATCGAATTTATCTTTAAGAGATTCCCATAAATTTGTGGGATCTTTTTTTGTAAGATATTCATCTTTTAGATCATAGGCAATATTGGCATAGAAAGATCATGACTTTTATTTTCTTTTTTGGAGGAATTATTGTCTTTATCATTTGTGCCAATGAGCTTTTTGCCTTTATGATGTATTTTAGCATCAAATGCCCATATCATGTAATTTTTTTCTAAGATATCAAGCGTCATAGATTCAAAAAATCTGACATGATAATTATAATTAAAACAAATTCAAATTATCATAATAATTGTTAGATTAAATAAAATAAATAATTAGTGACATCCATGCAATGGGAAGTACGGGTGATGTACTCGAGGATCCTATCGACTCGAGGATCCTGAAATTCACCAATTCCAGGGTAACCACAAACCATCGTGCGTGTGTAAGATGGATACTTAAGCTCGCCAGAAGCACAAAGACCAATTGCAACAGCAACTATTAGTCCCTCAGCAAAAAAGTCATCAAATTCTCTTCGAAAGCTTCTTATGACATCAAAATAAACATGAAATCAAAACTGATAATGAGACACAAGGCCAATGAAATATACTTACAACGAAGATAAGGGTGGCTAAGAGAGTGTTCTTGTGGTTTCAGCGACTCAATTTTGAGTTGTTGATTTAAATCTGAATAAAGCCTCGCATCCCAGATTATGCATCTGCAATGAAGAAAGTACAATCACATAAGAGATTAACTTCCAACAAAATACAATGATGTCTATAGTCAATCGAAACTCGAACTGATAGGGGATAATCATGAATCAAGTAAAACGATTCCATCAAGTTAAACGATTATTAAAAAACAATCAAAAGCGACAAAGTTGCAGAGAGAAAATGAATTTGCAAATCTATGCGTAGAATTGACAAAGTTGCACATTGATAATGAGAAAAGGCGGATGAAATATACTTACGACATGAACACCTCAATTTTGAGCTGATGCTGCTTCCAATCTGATAAAAGCCTCGAATACTCAAATTATGTTTCTGCAAAAAGAACAAAGTACAATCACATAAGAGAAAATGAATGGTCTCAAGGGAACTCTTGATAGACTGGCTGAATGTTGGAGCGGGGTTCGATTCTTTGAACCAGAAAGAGAAAACTCGGCGCCCAATTTCGATATAACTCAAGTGTGGTAATATGATCTAACCCTGCCTGTAATTAATCAGCTTTGTTGTTTTCCTGCTTCATGTTCAAAACCTCACCTTAGAATTTCGCGGCTTGGTAGCTCGTGAATCTAAAGTCATCACCTTCAGCACTTGCTTTCAGGGCTGTCGTCATCTCATCCTGAATGTTACACAATGACTCAAATCTTGATCGCAGTTCTTCCTTCAAGGTCCCACCTTTTTCCAGCTAGAGAGTGAGTTAAGTGTTTATTTACCTTAAGTGTACGTATACTGGACAAATATTTGTTCGCAAGGCGTACTTTGCAGTGCTGCTTCCATCTTGTTTCCTTTTTTTTCGAGCTTGACTATTTCTGCTTGCAAATCTTCTATCGAAGTGTCAAAGCTCTGTATCTGGCCAAACGCAGCGCTGAACCTTAACCAGAAATCATGATTCTCCTGAAGGAAGGAATCAGCCTGAACTGTTCTTCCACAGGTGACATGTTCGTGTTGTGTTCAACAATCATGAATCCGAAGGAATTCATGTCACTAAGTTGAGTGTCTGAGGCTCTGAAATCCATCAAGCCATTGCTTTCCTCAAGACCCCTTTTGCAGTAGGAGCAGTTTCTCCCGTAATAGTCGGATCTTGTTTTCCTTCGAGGTGTTTTCATTCTTCATCTTTGATTCTATTTCATTCAATGTTTTATCTATATCCTTGTAGCTTCGAAGAACCGTGATATACTCAGTGAGAAAGTGCTTTTCTCTATTCTCCATCCCCTCCATGAACAATTGCGTCCATCTGGTTCAACTTCTTTCTCCATCCGACCTTCTCCTAATTCACCATTGCAAGCCATGTGAGGATTTTCAGGTGTAATATCCTTTGCTACAACAATACATGAATCCAAATATGTCTTTTCAGACAGGATTTGCTTTTCACAACTATTGGTTGGACATGACTGGCTGATGTCTTCAACCTCATGGTCGCCATCTTTCTGTTCATCCATAACTATAGATACTTTTTCCTCCATGACTTTGTTTTGAGTGGCTTGTTGTTCAGCTTTCTGGACATGACAGCCATCTGGATTGTCTTTCACTACAGAATTTTCAGTTCCTTCATCTTGCTTCACCACTCGGAATCTCCCCGAGAGGTAACCGAGATTATCACATGCTTCAGTAAAATGTGTTTGCAGATTGCCACTCTGATCGACTACGTTCTTGTCTAAGTCTTGCAACGCCTTCGATTCTTTTCCCACTTCCTTCAGTTTGTTTCTCAGTTTCATATTCAAAATGTATGGCTTCCTCCACCTGAACATCACACATCTAGAGGTCATTCCATATTCAATTCCTTTTCTTTTGGCGAAAATTTTCCAATTCAATGGCCAACAAAAAGCTATTAAATGATTTAAAAATGTTGTTACAGCCTCATTTAGAAATATGTATACCTCAAAAATAAGTTGAAAAAATAGATATTCCATCATTGCTTACCTGGTTTATGGAATCTTTCATCCTATCTTCGTAAATCATTTTAGTCGCTGTCTTCACAGCCTGCCAATAGAGATCTACGGGTCATGCGTTTGACAAAAACTCTACTTTTACAAAACACATGAAAAAAAACTTCCAAAAGGGGAATGAAGTCAAATTGCATGAGGCATTGGAAAGTTTATATTAGCCAAGCGGGTTGGGACAGATTCAGCCGAAACCCCATGCAATCCGGCATTACCTTGGTTAGGTGATATCACAATGTGAAAGGTTGCTGGGTTCTGCAAAGGTTGTATCATGTTCTATGAGTTTTAGGATCTTGTTATGGAGTAAGATTTACACTACAAGAAATTTGGTAATTAGGGACTGAATATTCAGTCCCTAATCCGTCGGGAAAGG
>CM071860.1:68781202-68858312 GCA_036759665.1 Gynandropsis gynandra | reverse complement strand
GTCCTGTGGTGCTGGAATGGTGCCCGATCGGGCATGGCATGTGTGCCCGCTCGTGCGCGTCCTGTGGTGTTGGAATGGTGCCCGATCCGGCATGGCATGTGTGCCCGCTCGGGCACAAGGCAAAATGGTCCGGAATGCTTGCCCGAGTCGTGCTAAATGGTCTACACAATTGGCCGTAGGTTTTGCCCGATCGTGCAAGGGTTGTGCCCGACCGGGTGAGGCTTTTCCATGCTCAATCTCGTCCCGTTTGTCCCGTGATGATCCCCCAAGTTGCTCCTTAGCTCCGTGCATGTTCCTTTAGCTCCAAAATAGTCCAAATACGCGTAAAAACCTGTAAGAGCATGAAAAGCACGAAAGCAAGTAAAACGGATACGGAATCATACGTAAAACATCACATATGTATCAAAAACGTCTCCTAAATCGTGTAAGAAATACGTATGAAAACGAGATGATCATCAGCAGTCCGCAATTTCCCTACTGCAGTGATTTCGGTCCCTAATCCGTCCCGAATTCCGGACGACTTAGGGACCGACCGACAGTCCCCAAATTTAGGGACGGATTTGGGACTGTTTTATTAATCCGTCTGGAATTAGTCCATAATCCGTCCCTAAATTTAGGGACGGATACTTCAGTCCGCAAATGCAGTCCCGAAATCCGAATTTTCTTGTAGTGTTATAACCAGGTCGAAGCAACTGTGTATATTGAGTTGAATACAAAAAGAACTGAACGCGCACACCTTCATTTTATGCTTTTTGTTGATGGCTTTCATGGCCGCAACAACTTTCACTTTTGTCGCATACTCCACAAAAGCACAACCTAGGCAATTAACTGAAGTATCAAACAAATTTTGTGAAGCAAGAGTAAGGTGCACAATCATATGAAAACCGAAAACGACGACAAAGGAGGATGAGCTTACGATTGGAGATGGAGGTGGGGGCACCGGTGCGAGGGAAGGAGAGGCCAACAAAAAGCTCTAAAATGATTCAAAAATGTTGTTACAGCCTCATTTAGAAATATGTATAACTAAAAAATAAGCTGAAAAAATAGATATTCAATTATTTCTTACCTGGTTTATGGAATCCTTCATCCTATCTTTGTAAATCATTTTAGATGTTATCTTCTCATCCTGCCAATAGAGATCTACGGGTTTTGCGTTTGACAAAAATTCTATTTTTACAAAACACATGAAAAAACTTTCAAAAGGGAAATGAAGCTAAATTGCATGAGGCATTGGAAAGTTTAAATAAGCCAAGCGGGGTGGGACAGATTCAGGTGAGACTCCACGCAATCCGCCATTACCTTGGTTAGGTGAGATCATAATGTGAAAGGTTGCTGGATTCTGCAAAGGTGGAATCATGTACCATGCTTTTTTGGATCTTGTTATGGAGAAAGATTTACAGCCAGGGCGAAGCAGCTGTGTATATTGAGTTGAATAAAAAAGAAAGAACTAAACGTTCACACCTTGCATTTTATGCTCTTCGTTGATGGCTTCCATGGCAGCAACAACTTTCAATTTAGTTGCATAATTCAGAAAAGCACAACCTAGGCAACTAACTGAAGTATAAATCAAACGTGGTGAAGCAACAGTAACGTACACAATGAAATGAAAAACGGAAAACGACGACAAAGGAGGATGAGCTTACGATGGGAGATGGAGGAGGGGGCACCGATGCGAGAGAAATAGAGGTTTTCTAAAGACAAAAGCCTCTGAAATATCAACTTGTCCACTTCAGTTCGCGATGCTTTGATGGAGAACGATGATATCGGAACGAAAAAGTACCGCTAGAATCAGAAACGAAGAAAAAGTTACATATTAAGGAAAATGACGGGTCACAATGGAGGAGTGCAGGGGGATGGCCTTACGCTGGGTAAACCATTGACTTGGGTTTTCACAAACTCTGAAGCATTTATGTGGAATCGAAGCATTCATCTCTCCAACACAACAATTTCGAAATCCAGAATGCCAGAAGTTAGACAAGTACGAATTCCCAAATCACGTTAACTCAAGAGAATTCACAAACCAAAATTCTAACTCCAACCTTTCGGGTTAGAAAAGAACATCATCATGCGCGTCAATGGAAGATTCGCAAAGATATACTTACTTGAGTGCCAGTTTTAGGCAAGCGGATCTGATTTCTTGAGCATTTGCATCCCTAGATACACACAGCACCTCTCGTCGAATCACTGGGGATTAGAGCCGTAGCCATTGGAGAAGAAATTACCTTCAGCTGTGGTGATGTGGACCGAGTTAGAAGAGGATGACTCAGACCGGATTCATCGACCATCAATTCGAGGGAGGTTGAGACAAATCGATGATGACATAAACGACCAAGGAGATGAGACGATGTATCGGTGACAAGGGCGGCATGGGAATGATGTATCGCACTCCAAATCCATGCTTCAATCGTCCTCTTTTCCATGAGCAGCGACGAAGAATCCTTTCGTTTGGTGCTTCGGTGCAGAAGACTGTGAAGCAATACACACGGGTTAAATCCATGAGTGCTCCCCCGAAAGCTTCTCTTCAGATTCACTAAATATGAACTTTGAAACTCTTCAATGCCCTTGCTTCCTATAGCTTCTAGCCATCACCGAATATGTTGGAATTGCTTCACAGCCGGATTCGATCGCTGCTCCCCTTTATGAAAAAAATACCCAAAATCAATGATTCTACCCTACTCTTCTTCTCCTCTTCTCCATGAGCAGCCATGAAGCTATAGGAAGCAAGGGCATTGAAGAGTTTCAAAGTTCATATTTAGTGAATCTGAAGAGAAGCTTTCAGGGGAAGAGAGAGACACTGACCTTTAATCGGCACGGGGAGGAGGCAGTGGATGCAGAAGCAACAAAAGGTGGCGACGCGATTGAGAACCGAAGGGGGAGGAGGCAGAGGATGCAGAAGCAACCGAAGGCGGCAGCGCGATTGAGAGCCGAAGGGGGAGGAGGCAGCGGAAGCAGAAGCAACCGAAGGCGGCGGGGCGATTGCCGACGGTAATTCCATCGGCCATGCTTCGGTTGTTGAAGATACCTGCGAGTACTTTTCAAAGAGAATTGACAGGAGAAAATGCGAAGAGATTGAGAACCTTACGCGGCGATGGAGATGGATTCTGTTGGCTATGGCTCGTGTCAAGCTCCTTATGGTTGGACCCTCGAAGAAGCGGCGAAGGAGAGAGAGTCAGTGATTAAGCGGCGACGAAGGTGCAACGGATCTTCGAGACGAAGATTTTGCTGTATCTCCAGCGTCTGACAATGTTCATCCACGTGGATATTGACGGCAGATTCAGTATTTGTGGTATTGACGGCGAGGGTTTTCTTTGGTTTCTTCCTCCCCCGCGATTTGTCATGGTGTGAAAGAAACCGGTGGTTACATTCATGGGCGAAGCAACCTAAGTCCATGGTCGCGTCGGTTTCCTCTTCATCAACAGTTGCGCCGATACCGGCTTCCCCTCTATCAGCGCACGCGCGGCCATGGCTTTCTTCTCTGCAAGCGGGGACACAAACAGACGGCTGAAGGGGCCATTTACAAAGGAGATAGGGTTGCAGTTAAAATGGAGATAGGATGGAACGAAGACGGAGATGAACAGTCACCAAAGGAATGAAGAGGAAGAGACGTAGGAATAAATGGAGAACACTGGTATGAAAGCAAAATAAGGGGGTTTTTTCCTCCTTAGCTGACGTGTCAGCATGACAAGGGAGGAAAAAACCTCCCTTTTATATATATAGATTTTATTTCGGATCAAATAATTGCTCATTAATGATCGATGATCATTTTATGTTTTTATGATCTTAATCCAACTGTGAAATTTCTTTATAACATTTTTATAAAAAAAAATCATAATTAGATTGTCAATTTGTTTGATTAAATTAAGGAAAAACAACATATTTCCTCTTTAAAAATAATATTTTAGTCGTATTCCTCCCTCCATTTTGACTTTTATTCTATTCCCCTTCGATTTTCAATTTTCATCCTATTCCCCTCTAAATTATAAAAAAAAAATTTGCCTAAAACCCTATCCGTTAGTTATCCGTTAACCGACCCAATTTTGACCCGATTTTGATCCAATTTTGATTTTAATTTTAATCCAAATATGACTCAATTTTGACCTAATTTTGACTCGATTTAATCCCAATTTATATTTAATTTTGACCAAAATTTTTATTTAATTTTAACTCAAATTTTAACAATAAATCAAGTTAATTATTCAATTTAATCAACTTACTTGATTTACTTGATTTTGAATAAAATTAAATACGATTTTTTTACTTGAAACCAAAATTGATGTCGATTTTGGGTTAAAATACGTATTAAGTAAAAATCGTACTTAATTTTATCCGGTCAAAATTAAGTAAATATTCGGATTAAATCGAGTCAAAATTGAGACCATAATTTGGGTCAAATTGGATCATTTTGGGTTAACATTGAGTCAAACTTGGGGTCGATTTTGAGTTAAAATTGGTTTCAAGTAAAAAACCGTACTTAATTTTATTCGAAATCAATTAAATCAAGTAAGTTGATTAAATTGAATAATTAAATTGATTTATTATTAAGATTCGAGTTAAAATTAAGTAAAAATTTTGGTCAAAATTAAGTATAAATTGGGATTAAACGGAGTCAAAATTGAGTCAAAATTAGGTCAAAATTGAGTCATATTTGTGTCAAAATTAAAATTAAAATTGGGTCAAAATCGGGTCAAACTTGAATCGGTTAACGAATAATTAACGGATGAAGTTTTAGGCTTTTTTATAATTGAGGGGGAATAGGATTAAAACTGAAAATCGAAAGGGAATAAAATGAGGATCAAAATTGAAGAGAAAATAGGACTAAAACGTGATTTTAAGGAGGAATAGACTGTTTTTTTCTTAAATTAAATTAGTTTGGTGAAGTTAGTTTCCATAAAATACAATTTTTGTTTGAAGAATTATATAATATATATTCGATTAGTATGTTTAAACTCCCGTTTACTCAAAATCTAAATGCTATAGACATTAAACGATCATTTCGAATAATGTCTAACTTTTTTTGAATAAATAATGATAAAAGTATATACTTTCATCTTAAAGTTTTGGTTTAGATTTAATACTTTGTTTGGTTGGAACATTTAATATCTGTTGTTCATCAAAAAATAGAATAATTAAATAATATAAGTAATAACATTTTTTGTAAAAACAAAAATGTTAAGAAAAATTGATATATAATGTAAATTTGATGTTTTTAGAGTTTGTTACATTACAATATCTAGTATTTAATATATTTTCTTTTTTGTATTATTTTTTAGTTCACAAGATATTTGATCATTCCAATTTCAATGAGAAAGACCCATAATAATCACACATAAATATGATTAGAATACCTTCGGATATATAATTTATTATAATCTTTAACTATCAAACTATTTTCCTAACTAAATTCATTTTATAACGCAAAAAAAAAGACACAAATCTAAAAATTCAAGAATAATTTTCATTTTATTTAAAAGATAATCTATTAAAATTTATCATAGTAAATAATAAAAATCTCTAAATCTAATTTTAATATTTATATAGATTTACTGATATAGTACAATGACCATTTGCACGAAATTTTTAAATAAAATATTTTTATATTGTTTGGCGATTTTGAATAATTAATGGAAATGTCATTTTAACGATTTGTAGAAAGAAGCAAGCAGATAAATAAAAGATTAAGAACATTGATTAAATTAGGTTATTTGATGTGAAAAGTCAACATTTGTCTTTTTTATAAAAAAATGTTGCATGGCGTTGTTAATTTTGGTCATGGAGCATAATGATGATATCAGTAAATGTAAAAGCCCATACTTACGGAACAATTAAGTTATTATTATTTATTGTTAACCAAAACATAAAAAATAAGGAAAATAGCATACAAAATTCAGATGAAATACTTATATATATAATATTATAAAGATATTGAAATAAAAATCTCATATTTAAAATGGTCGATTTCCAAAATGATAAAAAAATAAAAAAAATAAAATGAATAATATTCCATAACGAATTGTTCTCTACTTGGGGAGACAAAAAGGGTTGGAGTGGCTTTGGATCTATTCCCTTATTATTAAGTGACAAACAAATCATTCCCAACTCATAATCACCCTTCTCGTTTGCCTAATTATATCCAATTGATATCCAAATTCATGATTATTTATACGAACTTATACATTAATAATAAAAATAGTAATTATGATTATTATTATTAATATTATTAAAAATAGATTATGATTAAATTGGAATGATTTAGGAGTGGGCTTTAGGGGATCAAATTCTCTACACATATGACACATACCACATGTCTGATTCTTCAAGGGATAGCAACGACGTCACATGGCCACTCCAGCTTTCTTCCTGCTTTCCCTTTCTTATTTATTTATTTCGCCTTGAAAATCATGCTTTAGTCCTATTCCCCATTTGATTTTGACCCTCATCCTATCCCTTCGATTTTCAGTTTTCATCATATTCCCCCCTTGAAAATCATGTTTTAGTCCTATTCCCCCTCGATTTTGACCTCATCCTATTCCCCCCTCAATTATCAAAAATCTGCCTAAAACCCCTCCGATTTTGACCAAATTACCAAATTTTGATTTCAATTTTGATCCAATTTTGACCTAATTTTGATTTTAATTTTGATTCAATTTTGACCCAATTTTGATTTTAATTTTTATTTTAGTTTTAATTTTGATTTTGATTTTAATTTTGATTTTAATTTTAATAAATCAAGTTAATTTTTCAATTTAATCGACTTACTTGATTTGATTTCGAATAAAATTAAGTACGGTTTTTTACTTGAAACCAATTTTAACCCAAAATCGAATCCAATTTTGACTCAATTTTAACCCAAAACCGATCCAATTTTGACCCAAATTAAGATATCAATTTTGACTCGATTTAATCCGAATTTTTACTTAATTTTGACCTGATAAAATTAAGTACGCTTTTTACTTAATCCGTAATGTTAACCCAAATCGACCCCACTTTTGATTCAATTTTACTTAATTTTAATCCAATTTGTAATTAATTTTAACCCAAAATTTTACTTAATTTTAACCCAAAGTCGACCCCAATTTTGACTCAATTTTAACCCAAAACCGATCCAATTTTAACCCCAATTATGATCTCAATTTTGACTCGATTTAATCCGAATTGATTTTGGGTTAAAATTGGTTTCAAGTAAAAAAAACTGTATTTAATTTTATTTGAAATCAATTAAATCAAGTAAGTTGATTAAATTTAATAATTAACTTGATTTATTGTTAAAATTCGAGTTAAAATTACGTGCGAATTTTGGTCAATTAAGTATAAATTGGGATTAAATGAAATTGATTGTTAAAATTCGAGTTAAAATTACGTGCGAATTTTGGTCAATTAAGTATAAATTGGGATTAAATGGAGTCAAAATTGAGATCATAATTTAGGTTAAAATTGGATCGGTTTTGGGTTAAAATTGAGTCAAAATTAGGGTCGATTTTGGGTTAAAATTAAGTAAAATTTTGGGTTAAAATTAAATACAAATTGGGTCAAAATTAAGTACAAATGGGGTCAAAATCAAAATTAAAATCAAAATTAAAATTAAAATCTAAATAAAATTAAAATCAAAATTGGGTTAAAATTACGGATTAAATAAAAACCGTACTTAATTTTATCGGTCAAAATTAAGTAAAAATTTGGACTAAATCGTGTCAAAATTGATATCTTAATTTGGGTCAAAATTGGATCGATTTTGGGTTAAAATTGAGTCAAAATTGGATTCGATTTTGGGTTAAAATTGGTTTCAAGTAAAAAACCGTACTTAATTTTATTCGAAATCAAATAAGGTAAGTCGATTAAATTGAGTAATTAACTTTATTTATTAAAATTAAAATTAAAATCAAAATTAAAATCAAAATCAAAATCAAAATCAAAATTAAAATCAAAATTAAAATCAAAATCAAAATTAAAATTAAAATTAAAATCAAAATTAAAATCAAAATTGATTCAAAATTAAAATAAAAATTGGGTCAAAATTGAAATAAAAATTTGGTCAAAATTGGGTCAAAATCGGAGGGGTTTTAGGTAGATTTTTTATAATTGAAGGGGGAATAGGATGAGGTCAAAATCGAAGGGGGAATATGACTAAAACATGATTTTCAAGGGAGAAATAGGATGAAAAGTGAAAATCGAGGGAGAAATAAGATGAGGGTCAAAATCGAGGGGAGAATAGGATGAAAACTGAAAATCGAAGGGGGAATAGAATGATGGTCAAAATCGAGGGGAATAGAAGTAAAACATGATTTTAACAGGGGAATATGATTTTTTCCTATTTTTTTAAAAAAAATCTGTTAATTACTATAAATATTAAAATAAATAATAAGATCAGTATGTATAT
The DNA here is from genome assembly GCA_036759665.1 of Gynandropsis gynandra. Classification (NCBI taxonomy): domain Eukaryota; kingdom Viridiplantae; phylum Streptophyta; class Magnoliopsida; order Brassicales; family Cleomaceae; genus Gynandropsis; species Gynandropsis gynandra. The sequence goes on along the minus strand of CM071860.1, from coordinate 68,849,938 downwards.
TTTCTATAATTAATTATATTTTGACCCTTTGAGAAAATTGCGGAAAGGAAATAATTTAATAATCCGGTGTTTGTATAATTTTTGTTTTATAATTTCCGTGGATGATATTATTGTTGTTAAATCAATTTTTTAAGGACGTTACTATCATTTACATAAATAAAGTGTTATAAAAAGTATTATCGTACATTAATATTACTATCATTATATTCATTAATTATGTTTAACCAAAAAAGTCGTCCCCCTATTTTCTTTCGAACAAAAAGTATAGGTGTCATTAAATTGCCGCATGTGAATTCCTCGAGAATTCATAAAAGGAATTAAGAAGTTTCCCGAGTTGAGAATCTTGGAATATATAGATTTATTGTTCTGTTCAAGCGTAAAGCGATTACATTTTCTAAAATTCGTATGTGAAAATATAAAGATATTTACAAATTTTATTTTTAGAAATTATTTATAATAATAAAATTCGGATTAAGAGATAACTTAAAAGTTATAACTTTTTTATGAAATATAAAAATAAATTGTTTTATATATAATAAAACTCGAAGACAAAACATTCTGTAGACAGAAAAACTAGAGATTGTTATGGAAAAATAATAACTTGATTTGGTTAAAATAAAAAAGAGTAAGTTGGCTATTTCTACTTTAGAACCATATTTAACTATTTTCATATACTTACCAATTCGGTGCATTGAGGGATCAATTTTATTTAATTTCAAGTTTTATACAAAGTAATGAGTTTTATACTAGATTTATTAAACCATAAAGTTAAATCTTATATATATATATATTATCCGCATATTCTAATACATGTTTTTATACTCAACTTAGAATCTGGTTCCAATAAATTTACAATATTAGTTCTTATAATTCAAATACTTTTTTATTGTGTTTATTTTTTTAAAAATTCCTTTTATGAACCGATACTGATATAATAATAAATAATATACTACGTTACTTATGGAAAAAGAGAATGAAAAAAAGCATTATCCCTATGAAAAGAAAATGAAATTAATCCACGCTGTCTCCTTCTTCCACGCGCAAAGCATCTCTCTGACTAATAAACAGCTTTTTCCTCACTAATCAGTGATTAAGGATTAATTAACTTAAATCCATCTTCTCTCTCATGAGCTTTCTCGTTCTCTGTCACTCTATTAGTAGAGAGAGAAACGACTGTAACAACATTTAAATCCCCCACACACACACTCACTCTCTCTCTCTCCTTCTCTTTCCGTATGAACCCCAAATAGTTCTGAAGCTTTCTCTCTCTAGGTTAGCTTCATCTCTCTCTATATATAGGCGTGTGTGGATATGCCTGTCGGACTCTGATTTGAGAACCAGAGAGCATTTGGATCCCGAGAACCCTGAGCTTTATTGTCTTCGGATGTGATTTTGTTTCGCCGCCTTGTTTATTTCTCGTTCTACGAATTCGCACTATTTAGCTCAGTGCTACTCTCTCTATATTTTGTATGTATCTGTGTATCGATACATTATATCTGTATAGGTGTACTGTGTATCTCGCCTTGCTGGATTTTGGGAACCTAGCATTTGGATCCTGAAGGATTTGGATGTGTTCGTGAGGAAAATAAGGGATCAGATCGGATATGGCGGAGGTTTCGGGCGATGTTGGTGTATTGGCGCCGGAGATGGAGCAGACTGCGCCGCCGCCGTCTCTGATGGTGTCGGCGTCTTTCAAGGAAAGCGGCGGAGGGAAAAGCTCGTCGAGGCGGAGGCCGGTGAGGCCAAGCTTCGACGCCGCAGCCGCCGACAATGACTTCATCACGCATTTCCATGGCTCGGATCCTGTGAAGGTGGAGCTCAATCGGCTCGAAAACGAAGTTAGAGGTGGGGAAATGCTACTCGATCTGGCGGTTTTTGTGTCGATTCAGATCTGAATTTGTTTCATCTGTTGTTGTATTAGTGTTTATTTCGGTGTTGATGATGCTTCATTTATCTTCATCTTAATGCAGACAAGGAACGAGAATTAGGCGAAGCACAAGCCGAGATCAAAGCTTTGAGGTTATCTGAGAGGCAGAGAGAGAAGGCTGTTGAAGAGGTATTGGGTGTTTCTATTTTTACTTTCTCCAATTCATTAGGTAGGACATAATACATGTTAAAAATCGGAAATTGATTCATCTCTTTTGTTTGACTCTTAATTTTGATTTGAAACAAATAGAATATATATAAATGGAAATAATATATAAATAGAAATATAGATCTAAATATCACTAAGTACTTTGTTTTCACTTTCAAATTCTTCCCTTTGCCTCAAAATTATAGTTTTCATGTTGATTCTGTTGACTGGTACATATTGTAATCTCTGTTATGCTTTAAGCTATAATCTTTCTTACTCAACTGTTTGTCATTCTTCCCTAGAGGTTCAAGGCTTAATTATTTGTTAGATTAGCTACTATGCAATGTTGTTTTGGAAACTTTGGAGTTCCATTGTCGTGAATTACTGCTGCTTAGTTTGATCAGTTATGGCTTCCTGCTTTTATTTTGAATTTATGTTTACTGACGAGTCTCCGAATTGTAATTTTCCTTTTGACACACTGTTCTTCCTTTGATGCATCTGATGTTCCTTTTTGTGCTCCTCGTGAACTGATTTTTCTTTCCCCATGTACTTTGGAATATTAGCTCGCTGACGAACTTGCTAAGTTGGAGGAGAAGCTCAAGTTGACTGAATCCCTCCTCGAAAGCAAAGTATTGCTCAAAATCCCTCCTCCATCTCAATTATACCCTTTTCATGCTGCTATACTTATGATTATCATCTGCGTTGCAGAATCTTGAAATCAAGAAAATCAATGAGGAAAAAAAGGCCTCCATGACTGCTCAGTTTGCTGCTGAAGCCACCTTAAGGAGGGTCCATGCTGCTCAAAAAGATGATGACATGCCTCCAATTGAAGCCATTCTTGCCCCATTAGAAGCTGAACTTAAGCTTGCACGACAAGAGGTACTTTCATCCCCTCTAAGTTTATTTTCTTGTTTTTTACTTCCTACGGTGGCATGCTGATGCATGACATACTTTTTTCACTGATAAATTCTCTTGTTTCTGCATAGATTGGGAAGCTCCATGAAGACAACAGGGCTTTGGATCGTCTGACTAAGCAGAAGGAAGCCGCCCTACTTGATGCTGAGAGGACAGTGCAAGCTGCCCTGGCGAAAGCTGCCATGGTCGATGACCTTCAAAATAAGAACCAAGAGTTGATGAAACAAATAGAAATTTGTCAGGTGTTGTGACCATCTCCTATCCATTGTAATTAGTTATTCAAGTTTTCAGTCTTTCTACCCATCTTGTATTGTTTACCAATGGCCTGATAAACTTTTTCTAATGTATCAGGAAGAAAACAAAATTCTAGACAAAATGCACAGACAGAAGGTTGCTGAGGTTGAAAAACTTACCCAGACTGTACGGGAGCTGGAAGAGGCTGTTCTTGCCGGTGGTGCTGCAGCAAATGCGGTGAGGGATTACCAGCGGAAAGTTCAAGAGATGAATGTAACTAATCACATTTCACAATCTTACCCAGATCAATACTGAATCTTTGGCTTCTTGTATAGCACTCGACAAACAACAAATCAATGATTCTTATTGACCTTTCAGGAAGAAAGAAAAACTCTTGACCGCGAACTCGCCCGTGCAAAGGTTACAGCAAATAGAGTTGCCACGGTGGTGGCAAATGAATGGAAAGATGGTAATGATAAAGTAATGCCTGTGAAGCAATGGCTCGAGGAAAGAAGGTTTCTACAGGTTCATGATTTTCATGTCCCAAATTCTTGGGTTGCAGATTCTTTATTATGACGGAGCTCAATGATTTCTGCATTTTCTCAATTCTCTACTTCTTTTTCTTGCAGGGAGAAATGCAACAACTTCGTGATAAGCTTGCCATAGCAGAGCGAGCTGCTAAATCTGAAGCGCAACTAAAAGTAATGATCTTATGTTTTGTTATTTGATCTCGATCGACTTTATATGCTGAATCAAAATTAAATAATTTTACGTGCAACAATTCTCAGGATAAGTTTCAACTGCGGCTAAAGGTGCTTGAGGACACATTGAGAGGAACATCAAGCAGCAGCACGAGGAACGCATCTGAGGGAAGAGGCATGAGCAATGGACCCTCTCGCAGGCAGTCGCTTGGCGGAGCCGAACATATCCAAAAGCTTGCATCGAATGGCTTTTTGTCCAAGAAAACTCCAGCTCCAGCTTCTCAGTTGAGACATTCCTTGTCTTCTATTTCCACTAGTGTGTTAAAGAATGCTAAAGGCACATCTAAATCATTCGATGGAGGCACAAGATCCTTAGATAGAGGTAAAGCACTGTTAAATGGACCTGGTAATTATTCCTTCAATAAGGCTTCCGATGAAGCCAAGGAAACAGAGTCTCCTAGTGCCTGGAAAGAAAATTCCGAGGAAAAGGTGGCGAGTGAGAACCCTAAACCAGTAAGTGAGGACAGCGTCCCAGGGGTTTTGTATGATTTACTACAGAAGGAGGTCATTACCTTGAGGAAAGCTTCGCATGAGAAGGATCAAAGCCTGAAAGATAAAGATGATGCCATAGAGGTAAAATTCGGCTATTCGCTTTTATTCCATGAAAGGGAAGTGTATGAGGTGTTGTTGTTGGTGTATTAGATGTTAGCAAAGAAGGTAGAAACATTAACAAAGGCGATGGAGGTTGAAGCGAAGAAGATGAGAAGGGAAGTAGCTGCAATGGAGAAAGAGGTTGCGGCAATGCGTGTGGATAAAGAACAGGAGAATAGGGCCAAAAGGTTTTCAAATACCAAGAGCCCTTCAAACAGCGCTCAGATTCTTGCTGGAAGGTATCTATTTATCATTTCCTAATGGCTTCTGCATATTGTGCATTAATATCCTCTATCATTTGCGCCCTATTAAAAATGGGCTTGATGACTAATGATAAGATACTTGGAAATATGTTACAGAGCTGCTGGGAGAAGCGGGTTGACGAGGAGTACCCAATGAAGGTTAAATGTAAACTATTTAACCTTCTTTCTGTCTTCATTTTCATTTGGTTGATGTAATATCATAGAACTTAGAGCATGCGGATGATCCCATACGCGTAAAAGGAAGAGAAATGGGCGTAGTGCTATCTGACGTAGAAGACTCGGGATGGGTTTAGAAGCTGAGGAGATGAATGATAGTTAACATTTTAGCTAACAGTTTCATCCTTTGGGGGCCAAGTCTAAGCATTTTGTGTGGTTTGGGTTTGTATAGGTCTAGCTTCTTCTCTATCAGCTTTCATTTTTACTCTTTCTTCATGTAGTTGTAGCTCTTTGGTGTACTTGTATTCTTCTGTGGCTGTGTGATTATTTGCTTTGTAATTTGGGGGTTTGTTCATCTATCTCTCGTATTACACAATTCTAAAATTGTTTTTTTAGGTTAAGTTTGATTCAAAACTATATGGAACGGAACCAATAATTAATTAGAACATTATCATTTATTACCTACAAAAAAATCCAAATGAATCAATAACAATACTTGAATCAATCAAGAGTGTCTTTGACAAGAGGAGTGTGGTTCACAAGCGGTGTCTTCTCTTCCTCCACCATCTTCAAACCCAACACCTGTTCCATGGCTTTATGATGACCTAACAATGACGACACTCTCATGTTGTCCGGTTCTAGTAAGGTTTTTCATTCGTTTTCGAGTGTTTTAAGCTTCTTCGTTACTTCGTCTAGAGCATTATATAACGGATATAATCCGTGTGATTGATACGAGAATATTCTCCGAGATCACACGGATTATTCTGATGATATTCTACGAGATATTCTAGATATTATCTGATATCTTATTCTGATGATAAAATATGCGACTACATTTTGAATCAAGTTCTCGTTGCTTTATTAATCACAAAATATTTTCTTATATATTATATAATGTCGTACAGAAAAGGAAATATAATATCGTGGAATATTATACAATCCTCAAAAATATTTCGCTATTAAATAAGATATCAGATAATATCTAGAATATCTCGTAGAATATCATCAGAATAATCCGTGTGATCTCGGAGAATATTCTCGTATCAATCACACGGATTATATCCGTTATACCCTCCCTCAAGTTGGAGCGTGGAAATTGTGGACGCCCAACTTGGAAGAAAAACGCTCATGGGTCGGTACACCAGAAGATGTCGGGTTCGGTACACCGAAGGGCGTTGGGTTCGGTACGCCATAGGGCGTCGGGTTCGGTACACCATAGGGCATCGGGTTCGGTACGCCATAGGGCGTCGGGTTCGGTATGCATAGGGCATTAGGGTTCGGTACGCCATAGGGCATCGGAGTTCTGTACGCCATAGGGCGTCGGGGTTCGGTACGCCATAGGGCATCGGGTTCGGTACGCCGTAGATGGCGTCGGTCGAAGGAGTCTGTCGATGCATTTTTTTATGTTTGGGGTTTTGGTTCGAGGTTTGGTCGAAATTAGAGCAGAAGCTCAATTCTTGGTTCATGTTGGATAACAAAAAAAGAAAAATAAGATAAAATATTATGTTTTCAAAGAGGAAAATAGAGTCGAAACGCGGTCGAAGAAGTCAATTTTGATGTAGTAGATCAAAAGGAAACAAAAGAAAAAAAACATAAGCTCTAGAAAAGACTCTGATACCATGATAAAATATGCGTTGGGCCTAACTAATCCCAAAAATTAGCTCAAGAGTTTAGGGTTGCCCAACACCATATATGCAAGTCCCAAAGTTCATGTCCTAGCCGATGTGGGACAACTTATCATAACATTATAACAGATATAATCTGTGTGATTGATACGAGAATATTCTCCGAGATCACACAGATTATTCTGATGATATTCTACGAGATATTCTAGATATTATCTGATATCTTATTTAATACCGAAATATTTTTGAAGATTGTATAATATTCCGCGATATTATATTTCCTTTTCCGTACGACATTATATAATATATAAGAAAATATTTTGTGATTAATAAAGCAACGAGAACTTGATTCAAAATGTAGTCGCATATTTTATCATGGTATCACAGCCCGGTTCGTCCCGATCTGAATATACCGATGTTGGGCCCCCGATTGTGATGTCCACGCTCCAGGATCGAGCTTGGGCGTGAGAGGAGTGTTATGATAAGTTGTCCCACATCGGCTAGGACATGAATTGGGACTTGCATCTATGGTGTTGGGTAACCCTAAACTCTTGAACTACCTTTTGGGATTAGTTAGACCCAACCCATATTTGACACATTAGCTTGTTTCTCGCCCTCTGATTTGATCACTGTTAGAATGTCTAGTACGCGCTGTCGACGTTAGTAGTTTTGATTATTCAAATGTTAACACAAGTTATTATCTGAGTTGATGCACATATAAACACTAAAAAGCTAGTATTGGTATTTGTTAGTTTAACGACGCTTAAGAATTTGGGATGAACACCCAACGTCTAGTCGAATAGCGTTTTTATGAATAATATGGCAATAGCGTTTTTCGTCTTTTGAAAACATACTCATCATAAACATATACTTTATGCATGTCATAGATGTTTGTAGTATCCATGTTACGATTTTGATACACTTATGGCATTGAATCCAATTATGGATATACGTCGATCAACATATTAAACATTAATAACTTATTTTATAGGATTCAAGAGGAAGGATCAGACGCATTGAAAGATGTCCCGCCATACTTCATCAATATATTTCATTATAAGCAAAGACTCACAAATCGGTGTTCCATTGTGAACAAGGACAGGGATGGTCTTAAAGACAGGGTTGTACTTTAGAAGCAAAGGATTTGTTCATGGACATATTCGTAGGTTATTCCCTTTGCTTTTAAGGGCTAACTCAACCCTCTTGCAATATGGACTCCCAAATGTTGCTAATACTTTGACTTTGTTCTCTTCTTTCTCCATTGATTTTGTGTGTTTTCTGTTTAGATTTCTAAAGTTTTATGTTAGGTCTTAATGTTGATGATGATTAATTCCATTATGGGTTTTGGTAATTGCATAATCATATGATTAATTATAAGATTATAGCAAGTTGACCATGTGATGTTATATTGTGCATGAGAGGAAGACATTAGTGCGATTTGATCATGTGGTGATTAATGAGCAGTTAAAACCAAAACAAACATGATTCGATTGGATAAGACCGAATCTCATATTATATATTTTATGAATGACACATTTTTCCAATGGGTAAATCTAGAATTACAACATGGGTTTAAGCCCATTAATATTAAAGGTCTATAAATGTTTAGCCCATTTATTGGCTCAATAAGAGTTGATAATAGCCTGTTAATGACCCAATAAACCAGTGACCGACTCTTTTAAATTGGTGAATAAATTTATGGTACCAATCTTTTCTCTTTATTTGTATCCTTCATTTTGAAAATTACGGTCCATCAACCCATAACAAATTATGTTTTTTTTATAAAAAAAAACTCAGATAAAATTTACTGATTTTACTATATATTTCATTTATTTTGAATAATGTGAATATATCCTTCAAATCAATATTAAACTTGAAATGGGAATTTTAGACTTTACAACATTTTAGATAGTTATATACACTTCACATTGTCTCAGTAATTTTAAGAGTACTGTACATATTAAAATCTTAAACCTATCTCACATATATATATATATATATATATGAGTGTCATAGTGAAAAAGGGAAAGAATCTTAAATTTGAAAATTATGCAATTTTAACTATAATAATGTATCCAGGACTGAGTAAATTATTAAAGTAGATCCTAAATTCAGGCTTACACATATAGACATGATTTTCTTTTCATTGGTTAATTATAAAATTGAAAATTTAAACTGAGAAAAAAAGTTAGAAAAATTAAATAAATGAAGAGTAAGGCCGGCCCACTCTACAGTGCCTAAGAATAGGATTGGGACCGTCGCTTTCATCGAAAAAAAAATGTTATATAAATGATAGGTTCAAAAATAACAAATGGCATGTGTTTACTTCAATCACATTCCTTATTATAACATTTTGCTATTAGTTTAAAAATTCGGTCGGTCCACTTTTTTATATGCTCTTGAGTTTCGTTGTCTCTATTTCTGCAACCCTAAGATTTATTTAATTTCTTGAAGAATGGAGCACCATTAGCCAGGATTTACGTATATAAATATTTTGGGTTTAGGGTAAGTAGCAATTTCATTTTGTTAAATTTTACCAATCAACGGTAAGTAATATAGATACCCCTCGCCTCAATTAGGGTAATATAATTAAAAAATATGGAAAAATTTTTAGAGACATAGATATCGTAAACTTACCAAACTTATACAATTTTTACAGACTATTTTATAGGTATCAGATATCAAATGTGCATATAAGAGGTAGTAGTTCGGATTATAGCGGTTATACAAACATCCTATAATTGATCGACTTTGTCTTCATGGAGTTTTACTGCCGTTACAATAACATATATTTATTATATATATAGTAAGTACTTCGCGTGTAGAATTTGGTGTATGATGAACTAACTCTAGACATTACAAGAAAATCAGGTTTTAGGGACTGAAAAATCAGTTTTTAATCCGTCCCTAAACAGGTTTAGGAACGGAATAGAGACGACCAGCGGTAGTCCCCAATCGCGCGACTCCAAATGCTATCCGTCCCCAATCCGTTCCTAATTAAGGACGAAAATTTCAGTTCCCAATCCGTCTCCAATTAGGGATGGAATAAGTAGTCCCCAAACAGTCTCTGAATTGGGGGCGATTTGTTTTCGGTCTCTAAAATTTGGAGAAGGACCACTGAATCCGTCTCCAAATTTAGAGACGGTTGACCTGCCCGTCTCTAAATTTAGGGACGGCAAAGCCCGTCGCTCAATTTAGGGACAAGCAATATTTGCCGTCCCTAATTTTTTTTTAAAAAAATTAAAATTTAAAAAAGTTCGATTACATTAAAAGATAAATATTAGTACATAAAAAATTATAAACCATACATATAACCAACATTTTTAATCCTAAGCCGTTCCGATTAGTCGTGGTCGGAATCACTGCTCTGAACTGCATCCCAATCAATGTTAGGCATTTGCGCTTTCATCATGCGCAGAAGCTTATCCATCTGATAGTTCATCATGCTTTCTTGATAGTTCACCCTTCTTTAGTGCTTGTTCAACCCGTTTCTCGGATTCTTGGAACCTTTCGGATATTTGATGTCGGAGTTCGTAATCCGATACTTTTTCTTTACCTTTGGATGAAGTTGAATGTTTTGAGGCCATTGCTCCAAGTCCGAAAATACGACCTTTGTATGGCGTAACTTGCTGTAAAACAAATATCGAGAATTAATAACATTTATAAATAGTGAAATTAGATCATAGTAGAATGTCATTATTACCTCGATATACAACTCGTTGTACTCTTCCTGACTAAAAGTAGTTTGTGAGTCGTCTTCTCTCGGGGGAATTTGCGATACCCGCTCCGCTGCCATGTTTTCAATTTCATCGTAAACGCTTTTCGCCTTAGGATCCACCCACGAACCATCTGACTTCTTAACGTGCGTACGTTCCAACAATTCTAGATACGATGGTTCAGATCCCTTCTCTTTCGCCTGAAAAAAATAAAAAAGACATAGGTTAATGAAATGTTAATTTTATATAAATGCATAAAAATTGAATAAAGCTTACCAGATCTTCGTATACTTCCGCAAAAGAACGAGATCCTGCTGTGTGTACACTTATCCCGTATCCTGCTCTATCAGAACGCCGGGATTTACTTGCTCGCTCGCTCTTTGCCTTAAATTCTAGGGAATCCCAATATGGGCACATCTGATTCCAAATATCTTCCGCCATCCAATTGGGTCTTCCTTTTATATATCGGTTTGCGTGACATTTACCTACGATAGACTTGAGATGCAAAGCCGCATTTCTTTCAAATTCGGACTTTACTAGTCCGATAAGGGTGGGATTCCAATAAAATTTTTGCTGCAATATTAATAAGCTTATTATAATTAAATTGAATTTAAATTACTTGATAAAATTAAAAATTGTTTAAAACATACCACAAATGATTTTCACCATCGTTGCTTAATATCTAGATCGATATGTGTCCAATTGTAACACAACCGATCATAATCAGCTGTTATCGTAGCTGTTATGTGACGATTAAGTTGATTAAAGCCAAACCTACAAATCAGAATGACAGATAAATTAACATTTAGTTAACTATTTATAATTGAGATTTGAAATTGAGTATACGTACCATAGTCCGCCGCATTTTTGATCAGGGTCTATGAGGAAGCTTTTTCGTCGCTCTTCATCCATTGCTAAAATTTCTTCCACTGTTGGTTCCTCGTATATATGCGGATCGTGATGTTGTACTTGATCTGGTGGTGGTTGCATTTGCGGATAATACGACATATATTGCCCCGATTGTGTCGATCCAATGTTTCAGAAGAAATTTGGATTCATGTAATCATCAAACCCTAAATTGGAATATCGGGAATGAGATGAAAGGTTGCCAATAAAACTGATCTTTTCCACAAAATAGACAATTACTCATCTCCGATGTCTCTCTCCAAAAAATCATGCAATTGTCTTGACAAACATCTATCTTTTGATATGGCAATAAACCCAAAGATCGCATCATCTTCTTTGTCTCATAATAGGAGTCTACTGCATTATTATCTTCTGGCAAATAATCTCTTACTAATTGCAATATCGAATCCATGCAATTCTCAGACAAATTATTTTCAGTCTTCAAATTCATCAAACGTGCAGACAGAGATAACTGTGATAAACCACTCCTACAACCATCATAAAGTGGATTCCTAGCACTTTCTAGCATTTCAAAAAAACATTCTTGCATTTGACGCATGGACAAACCAACGTACCCGTTTCTTTGTAAACTTGTTGATTCGTCGCCATTGTCATAAACTGTGTGAGATTCTGGATCAATTCTTCTGTACATCCATTGTTTAGAATCGAAAATGTTCGATCTTGATGAAGATGCCATTATATCGCGAACACTATAGAAGATATACGGTGAAAAATATATGAGAGTTGCTTATGAAAAACGGATCAATGGTTGAGGGGTTAAATAGATTATTTATACACGAATTAGGGACGGATTAGGGACTAAGAGATTAATTTTCCGAAAATTCGTCCCGAAACCGTCCCTAAAATGGTTTAGGGACGACGTACTATTCTGTCTCCAAATTTGGAGACGGATGACCTGCCCGTCTCCAAATTTGGAGACGGATGACCTGCCGTCTCCAATTTAGGGACGACGTACTATTCCGTCCCTAATTGACCCGCATTTAGGGACGGATTAGGCACGACTCTTCTGTACCCAAATTTGGGGACGGATTTCATTTTCCGTCCCTAATCCGTATATAATTCGTTCCTAAATTTAGGGACGGAAATGTTGGTCCCCAAATTCCGTCCCTAATCTTGAATTTTCTAGCAGTGAGAATGAGTAAGTATTTTTTTTAATCGAGATCGAGTTTTTTTTCCAACTCCTTATAGCAGATCAATAGTAATAAATTCTGCCTCCAGTTTGTATGAGAAACATTTTTAATAATTTTTAATTTATCTTTTTATATAAAGCAAAATCAATATATAAACATATTATTATTTAAATTATATACCATATTATAAATATATGTCAATTGTTATTGTTTATAATATTTCGTAGTCAATAAATTTTTCAATTCATGAAAAGAAATAATTCGTAGTATTGAATTATTCGATCTCAATTATTCGATTACAAATATTCTTGTATGATCACTTTTTTAATTTATATATACATAAAACAATGTTGTTTCGAATTATTTTGAAATAACAAATATATTATTGGAATTATTTAGTATACCGAATTTAAAGACTTTACTTTTGTTAGAAGTTTTTAATTATATATAAGTTATCATCTGCATAAATCTTTGTATAAAAAATGTTTGAAGGTTCAAAACACATTAATTATTAATATATAAAATTAGTAACAACGTGAAATTTTTAATCTGAATTTTTTTATTAATGCGCGATTATTGATATGTTTGGGTAATTACCGTTAATAAGATTTAGAATTATGATATAATGACCATGACAGTTTTCTTCACAATGATCATTTACCATCTTTGATCTAATATGCTCGCTAATTCATCCCAATTTGATACTCCAACGACATCGTTTTTTAATTGTTAACATTAGTAAGATGATTCAATTTATTAAATAATATTAAAACCAATATGTTAATTTATTAAACTTTGTTAAAATTTTACCTATTAAAAAATAAACGAAAGTCAATATTTTAGTGACGTTGGAATGTGTAAATTTGATCATTGCATAGCTTTTAGAAGTTCGGTGATATCTGCAACGCGAAAACTAAATTATGAATTAATAGATTGTTGTAAACCAGATCAATTTTTTAATCCAAATAAATTTTCTTTATGTTTGACCAATCCAAGCAAGTCTGATGTGAATTTATTCTAAATTTATATTTTGAAATTTCACAGATGCTTTCAGCTAACTCTTCTACAATGGTATTCTCCTCAAAACATATGTGTATACTATTATTGATTAACTTCTAGTTACTCACATTGTTTTATATAAATTTTATTAAAATATATTATATCTAAAATTTTTGTATATAATTATTAAAATATGGGTATTTTACTTTGATATATATTAAAAGACTCGATTTACTAATAATATTATTTTTAATATGAGTTAATTCTTTGTTGTTTCTTTGAACATTCTCAAATTATGCAAACAAAAGAAGATAGATTGTCTTATGGTTACCCTTTTATTGGCTGTAGGATTAAAAAATATAAAAGTAATATTTATAATAAAAAGAAATCATAAATCTAGATCTATTTTAATTTATCAGAATAATGCTATTATATTATAAATCTTCTCACTTGTCTTAACAAAATAACCAAAACCCTCTAATGATGATTAAGATATTTGTTTTGTAACATTTTAAAAAATAAATATTGAATTTTATAACTTTAAAATTATTTTTTTGTTTGTACGATGAGAGGATGAAGATTAATTTGAGAGAACTTTTGAAAATGAGTATCAATGAAATGATCTCTTAATGAGATGAGATAAAAAAATGAATATTAATTTGAGATATGTGAATATTGATTAATCTTTTAATTTTTTATTAAAACTCATCTACTTCATTTTCATTACAAATCATACAATATTCGAGTAAATCTTTAATTTATTTATAAAAGATGATTATAAGTTTTTTATTGTTTTTGTATATTAGATGTTTATTTTATCAAATTTCAAATACTATGTTATTCAAATCGTAATGTATGATAGTTTAACTAATACAAATAATATAAAACTTATCTAGTAATTATATTCTTTCTACATTTTTTACCAATTAACTATATTGTGTGTTTGTTACAATTATTATGTTTTGTTTTTTTAAAGTCTTATAGAGTAAATTAATATATGAGTTAATTATTTCTAACTGCATATTTAAATCTAAATGATGTAAAATTTAGAAATTTTACGAATTTTACTAAAGTGTACCTTGATCCATCGGAGATATCGAAGAAACTTCGGATTGAATCTTCCAACGAACAATTCACGACGACGAGAGACTTTTGTTTATTATTAATTATGAAACAAAATATTTCTATATGTCTATATGTTCATTTGGGACCATAATTCATAACAATTACAATTACACTATATAAGATTACTTTAGTTTTGGCTAATAATGTAATGACACCATACATTTGAATTACACATATATGGCCCCAAAAATCTTTACAATCTCCCACTGGACCATATGTGTATCCTAAAAAATATATGTATTGTATGAGTTTAAATGTTACCATCATAATTGTAGAGTATAAATAATTTTGTCTATTAACCACAACGAATATAGAATCGTGGTGGCTTTCACTACATTTTTCGTAATTAAACGTTCCATAATCATTAAATCCGATATGACTAAATGACATAAATCTTGTTATAAATGTGTAGAATGAAAACCAAATGAATGTGATCTACACATGTTGATTTTCATCTGGTCTTACTAAAATGAGGATCATCGAATAACTTTATTATACATAGTGAAATAAATTCAAGATTACTTTATTTCTGATCAGAAAATATATATGTATTCGGATAAAGGAAATAAAACACAAAATACAAAATAAATAACAAACTCCCACTAAACGATAGAATTCTCAAACTTTGAAACAACCATTTAAGCAGTATGCTCATGAAAGACCTTGGGTGGAATACCCTTAGTAAGAGGATCCACTATCATGGAATTCGTCTCAGTGTGCTCTATGGGAATCTGTCCACTTTGAACCCTTTCTTTTACAATTAGAAACTTAATATCGATATGTTTCGATTTTGTAGAGCTCTTATTGTTGTTAGAGGCAAGACGACATATTTATCGTCACAATATATCTTTAATGGCCGTTCTATGCTATTTACAAATCGCAGTCCCGTAACAAAGTTTCTCAACAAAATTTCTTGATTTGATACCTTAAATTCTATAGCAATGGTTGATGATTTTATAAGTGTCTGTTTCACACTTCGCCAAGAAATAGTTCTACCAGCCAATAAATAGATGTAGCCCGAAATAGATCTCATACTTTCTTGAGATACAACAAAATAAGAGTCATAATACCCAACGATCTCCAAATGATCTGATCTCTGATAAGTGAGCATGTAATCTTTTGTTCTCTTCAAATATTGTATGACTCTTTTGGCTGCTTTCCAATGTTCCATGCCTGGATTATTTAGGTATCTTCTTAACACACCAACAATGTACGCAATATCTGATGTGTACAGATTTGAGCATACAATAGGTTTTCAACTGGTGATGCATATTTCAAGCTCATTTTTAGGGTACTGATTGATACTAAGTTTATCCCCTTTAGCGACAAGATTTTTTGTTGGTTTACTATCTTGCATGCCAAATCTTTTAAGTATTTTATCGATATAGCTACAGGTGCCATAGGTTTGATCTCGATGGATTTGAATTAATAAGATAAAAGAGACATCGCCGAGTTCTTTTATTTCAATTTTTTTAAAAGAAACCTCTTAGTTTCATTCAATATGCTTATATCATTAGTAACAAGTAATATATCAGCAACATACCAAACCGGGAAAATAAATTTGCTCCCACCAATATGTTACCTCGAAGTAGTAATATGTCATCAACATACAAAACGGATAGATTCACCTCGAAACCAAATGGGATAATCACTTGATGAAATTTATGACACCACTGACAAGATGTTTGTTCGAGCCCATATATGGATTTTATCAATTTACAAAAATCTTGTTCGGATCTCCTAATTCAAAGTTTTTAATTATTTAATGTAAATCATTTCTTCAATGTCTCCATTGAGAATGATGTTTTGACATTCATTTGATGAAGCTCTAAATCACAATGTGCAACAAGAGCCATGATTGTTCTAAAAGAGTTTTTTAATGAGATTGGAGAAAAAGTCTTTTTATAGTCAATCCTTTCCTTTTGAGTATATTCTTTTGCTACAAGACGAGCTTTATACTTATCCACATTACCTTTAGAACTCCGTTTGGTCTTAAATATCCATTTGCAACCAATAACTTGGTAAAGAGACTAGTTCCCAAACTTTATTGTCTTACATAGATTTATACATCTTCATTCATTGTCTCAATCCACTTTTCCGAGTTAGAACTATTTATAGCTTGATTGATATTTATTGGATCATCGTCCACCATACTATTATTTACCTCTTGTTTTTGAAGAAACACTATAAAATCATTCGAAATAGCGCTCTTTCTCTCTCGAGTAGATCACCTTAAGGCAATTGATCTTGTTGCTTAGGCTCATGAGGTTTGTCGAGTTTATTTTTCATGAAAAATGTCAGATTGAGTATCCAAACTCATTTCATCTGAAATGACTATGCGAATAGGTTCAAGAATTGAAACTAAATCTTTCTCAAAGACAATATTTATAATTTTATTTCTCCCACCAAACTGAATATCCTCAAAGATAGTGACAGTTTCCGTCTAAAAATTGACCTTAATTTAGGATCATAAAATTTGTAACCTCTCGATCGCTCAGAGTAACTAATAAAATAACTGCTAAATGTTCGAAATTCTAGTTTCTTTTCATATGCCTTGTAAGGCCTTGACTCATTTGGACATCCCCACACATGAAGATGCTTTAAACTTGGTTTTCTACCAATCCAAAGCATATAAAGTGTTTTAGCAGCTGCCTTCGTTGACACTCGATTAAGAATATAAGTTGCAATCTTAGTGTCTCACCCAAAGTGTTCTGGTAAGGTTGAATGACTAAGCATACTCCTTTTCATATCCTTAAGTGTTCGGTTTCATCTTTCAGCTATAGCATTCATGTTAGGTGACCCACTCATGGTATACTGTGGGACAATTCCACACTCTTCTTGAAACTTAGCAAA
Organism: Gynandropsis gynandra; assembly: GCA_036759665.1. Taxonomy (NCBI): domain Eukaryota; kingdom Viridiplantae; phylum Streptophyta; class Magnoliopsida; order Brassicales; family Cleomaceae; genus Gynandropsis; species Gynandropsis gynandra. The sequence continues at coordinate 68,832,569 of CM071860.1, read as the reverse complement.
AGATCCTAGACGTTGTTCATCTAAACCATCTTATCGACCATGGTATTCACCACTATAGTCAGATATGACAAATTTAATTCTTTTGTTGAGTTAATTTTCAACTTCAGCTTTAAAAGCTTTGAACACATCCAACGATTTAAACTTTTCATGAATGAGATATAAGTATGCATATCTAGAGTAATCATCTATGAATGACATAAAATATTCCTGGTCATTCCATGATGGAGTTGGAAATGACCCACAAATACATGTATGTATCAATTCTAGACTTCTGTAGTTTTATATGCACCTATTCTCTTTTGTTTGGTCTTTTTACCTTTAACATTATAATTTATGAGGTCAATGGAATCTAGGATTCCATCCGACACAAGTCTTTCAACTCTAGTTCTAGAAATGTGACCAAGATGTTTGTGCCATAGCATCGATCCTTGAAGTGGCGTCATTAAGTTTACGCTTTATACCATGTGATTCGAAATTCAAAATTGTGTGGTATGTTTTAACAGTGTCAAGTATATAGAGATTATCATAACCCGAATCGAATCGGTTCTAACAATATTTGAATTTAATGTCAATATAAATTTGATTGTTTTCAAATGAACAAGAATAACCAAATTTGTCCAAATAAGAAACATAAATCAAACTTCTTGGCTATAAAGATGTATGAAGCACATGTCCAGACTTCTTATAGAAGAAACAATTGTTTTCAACCATTTTCTGCTTCTTTTTCTCTGGACCCTTTGCAGTTTTATTGTTAGAACTTTCAAAGTTCTTTCTTTTTCCATTTCCTTTAGAGGTATATATGATCACTTTCTGTCTCTTTTTGTTTCATCATCTTTTCCTCTTAAACACAATAAGAGATGAGCTCATTAAGAGATCATTTTGACAATTATAACTTATTTTGAATTGGTTAAACTATAGTAGGAGAGAGAGAGTTCAATACAAAATGCATAAGAACATCTTTAGAGAAGATGATATTAAGAGTCTTGAGCTTCGAAAAAAAATTGGTCATCTCCAAAATGTATTCCTTTATATTTCTTTTACCATGATACATCATGGTGTTAAAGCGGTACAATAACGTACTTATTTGAGCCTTATTCCTTTGTACAAAACGCTTTTCAAGTTCGGTAAGGAAATCTTTGAGATTGACCTCTTCACTACCTCTAAAGGTTTCTGGAACGGTGGTTATCTAAGAGCGTTTTCATTTTTCATAAGTTTTCTTCTCGTCGGAAGAACTTGAATCTGAAGTGGAAATATATGGCTCAATCCTTAATGCAAGGTCCAAATCCATGCACCCTAGAACTATCTTGACCTTATCTTTCCATTCCTTAAAATTAGAACCATTAAGGACTAGAATCTTGGTAGATACCGAAGCAAGATTAATTGAAAATAGAATATATGATAACATTACCAATGAAATCAATCAACTATTATTATCAAACAATTGTACAAACATAAATCAAGATACCAACACATCAATATCAAGTCTTTAGACAATATATCAACAACTAGTGGTATTCTTGAAGTGATTATCAAACAATGATAATTAAACATAAATAAAATTAAAGATTATATAATTTTGGTAAAAGTACAATGTATGATTGAAATAAGATCTTAATAAATGTCATATAAACTATATATGAACGAAAATTGATAAACGGTGTACATTTGGTATTTTCTTTCACTCTACCAAATGTTGTGTATCATTTCGCATTTGCTCATCCACATTTGTTTTCTCTTTTAGAAATGGTTTGTGCCATTTTCTCTGGTGAGATTTTTTTAGGAAATTATAGAAATAAAAGCTCATACTAAAATTAAGATGACAATGGATACTTACCCTTTCAAAACGAAATATGGGAATACGGAAATAAATAAAAAATTTCAAAATAATCGGGTGAAAAGATGGATGTTTATGTTTGGTAATATAAAGCTTTAAAATGTGATATAATGGTCATTAATGGATGAAAAAAATAATACGGTTAATACATTGATTGGAATATTCTTCTTTTTTCTCAAGGCCTACTACATATCAGACACTACAAGAAATGTACAGATTAGGGACTGCCAGAACAGTCCCTAATCCGTCCGGAAATGGGATTATTCAACGTTATCTATGTTCGACAGTGAAGACTAGCACGACGAAGACCAACACAACGAAGACCAAAACCGAGAAAAGAGAAACGATGCCGACGACAAGCAGAATAGAGAAACGACTTGGACACGACGCATAGAGAAACAACCTGGACGTGACATAGAGATAAACACAATATAATGATTGAAATAGTCTTCTTTTTTTCTAAAGACCTACTGCATATTAAAATAAAAAAGATATTTAAAAGAAAAAAACTAATAAAGAGACTATGTAACGTTAATAATTACAAGAAAAATTAAATATCATATATTATCTTATAATTATTTAAATTTATAATTTTAAATATTTTCCCCTCAATCATTTTATTTTTTATCCTTAAACAAATTATAAAATTATATTTTGATTGAATATAAAATGTCTAATTAATTCGAATTATTACTACGAGAATTATCTCTTGCATAAAAATATTTTGTTGGATAGAAAATAAAACATAACTAAATATTTCGATTCTTGGGATATTATGAACATATTTTCGGCGGGTACTTTTGAAGTTAGAAATTTTTTCTTTTCCGGGAAGGGTATTTTTGAAGTGTTTTAGCCATACGAGGGTATTTTTGAAGTTACCCCTTTTCGGAATCTAATCAAGAATTTAGTTTTCAGTAAAAACATAGTATTCAACAACTCCAAATAAAAGTCAAGCATATTACATGGCATTGTAAAGGACTGTGAATATGGTTTTTATGCAAAAATTTTTTATTAAGGATGAAAATGTGATAGATTCAAGATTCTTTTGGTATTATCGTTTAATTTTAGAGATTTGTTCGGACCATTTTTTCTAAAAGGACATAATCTTAAAGCAAGTTGTATATCAGAATCATGAAATTATTCTTCTTTTAAAAAAATTCTGAACTCATTTAATAGGTCCTTAAACGAATATTTTTACAAGATAGTCTTACAAGATTATTAAATGAAATTAGGGGTGGACAATTCGGGTTTCGATCCGGGTTCCACAAGTTCGGTCCAGTTTCGGATTCCTCAAGTTATAAAAAATTGAACCCGATTTGGAACCGTTTGTATTTTGGTCTGGGTTCCTTGGGTTTCAATCCGAGTTCGGGTTTTGAAACATTGAACCCAAAGAACCGAATTGTATTTGGGTTGTTTGAATATTTCAGATAATTCGGGTTCTTCGGGTGTTTTAGGTTGTTTAGGTACGGGTTGTTCGGGTTTTAGGAGGGGTTCTACGGGTTTTTTTTTGGGGTTCTTTATGAACTTTTTAGTAAAATCGGTTGAAGATGGACGAACCAATGAGCGGGGAAGGACAGACAACCACTGACCAATGAGCGAGGAAGGATAGACCAATGAGCGGGGAAAGACGAACAACTACTGACCAATGAACGAGGAAGGATAGACCAATGAGCGGGGAAGGACGAACAAGGCAAGCACAACAGCCGAAGGACTGTCAGAGACGACAGAAAGGCAAGACGACGCATGAGACGGGAGGAACAGGCACGAGGAGGCGACAGATACGTATGGCTGACGATTTGCACCGCGACGAAGAACGAGAGGAACAAGTCCGCCGCTCGTGAAGGTAGGAGGAGAAAAAAAGAGAAATTTAGGGTTTTTATTTTTTATGATTATTTTTTTCGGGTTGTTTGGATTTCTTGGGTTATCTGGAACCCGAATGAGTTTTTGATATTGAACCTATATGAGTTTTCTATAGAATCCATATATCTTATGAGTTGGGTTATTCGGGTCGGTTTGATCTGGATTGATCCAGATAACCCGAATTGTCCATCCCTAAATAAAAAATGGTTAAGGACGCAAAACCCCTCTTACCTCACCAAAGAGAGGAGAATATACCTATATTCCCTTTCTCTAGTTTTATAACCTGAGTTTGACTTTATTTTTTGTTTATATTTTTACTAATTAAATTTTTCAAAAACAATTGTAAAATATTATATATAAAAAGGAGTATAAGAAAAGACTTTATCCAAATGAGTTTGTATTTAATTTAACCAAAAAATAATTGAAAATTTAAAGATTATCGAACATATTATATATATAAATTCATAATTTGTATTCCAATTAATATAAAACAATATATATAATGTTTAAATTTAAGCATGGAACGTTGATAACATAAAAGTTCATCATCGGGATATTCAAACGAGATATTTAATATATTTTGATTAAAAAAATATAATTATTCAATAGTATATATATCAACAAATAGTTAATAGAGAGTTTAAACCAATTACAAATTCAATAACAATAAAAGATTTAAATAGAGAAAAATATAATAAAATTGGATAAGTAATAACTTCCTTCGGGCGGCACATCTATATGATTCGAAAACTAAAAATGCAAGTAATTAATGATGGTAATTAGCTAAAACCCAAATCTATAAACAAGGCCATTATATGACGCACCATCAATCAAAGTACAAAGAGATGGTCTCAATGAATGATATCGTGTGTTGCATGTGCTTCAACGTGAACAGTAGAGTATTAAATTTGATAGCTAGGGTTCCCACATGTGAAGATTATAAATTTTTTTTAATATAAAAAAATATTATGACCCGAGACGCAGCAGAGAAGGTACGTAACCCTAGAATCTAGATCACGTCCCTTACCAAGTCAAACAAATACTATATTACTTTTAGTTAACCATTTTTTTCATTTTTTGATTGATTTGGTTTACGGGAACAAGATTCCTTAAAAGAGACATATTTTAAAATTAGAAAATACAAAATTGAATATAAAAAAGGTCGTAGCTTTGAGGAAATAGGCCACTAGGTTGCTAGGGGCCATGTCTGCCTACCTTCCTAGTCTCTCTATTCAATCTGGCATTCACATGGAACTATGTCACCTACTATGAACATCTTACTGCAAATTTTTGCATTTTGTCCTTCAATCTATACTCATACATGTGTATATATATATATATATATACACACACAATAAATTGGAGTGACCCAAATATTTTTGGATAAAACAAGATATTAAATTTGTTTTTTTTTTCTTAAAAAAATTGTTTACAAATATATTGGTAATATTTAGTTATCTATTACAACATCAAATTAAAAATTTACAGATTTTGCTTTCAAAATCCTACGGTATTCGTTTTCTAGATTATGTTTTATCCGATTCATATGTTTTATGGGTGTTTTCTGAAGTGTTTATAAAGATTATATTATATTGATTCTTTAGCATTAACTTAGTTTTGCAGGGCTCTTTAGTTGTAAAAAGTCAATCACAACTATTTTTTAGGAATACAAAGTACAAAGTAAAATAACTAAAACTCTAGTTTGGTATTAAAATAACTAAAACTCTAGTTTGATTTTTATTTTTATTTTTATTTTGGAATCTATTATTCAAATAATTGTTAAGAGTTATTTAGATCGAGTCCCTGATTTGTTGGGAGAAATAGTGTAAATCGCATTCATTATTTCACCTATAATGGTAATATAATATAATTAATCCAACATAGATATAAATGATGCAAGAAGTATGAATTAAATTAGGTATAAAATCATTTAGATAACGTTCTATGTTGATGATATAAATTGTATTGCTCACTATACGTTGGAATCTTCATTTTGGGAGAATTTATTAACATTGGTTATAATTTGGATCAGTGAAAGGTATAATGCAACTTTTAACTCTTTTTGGAAAATATTTTATATAAAAAAATTTAGAACTAGCTAATTAGCACCATTAATTCTTTTAGATAAACTAATTATAGCAATTGTTTTGTTCTTTCTTTCATTCAGTTGGTAATTAAATATATCGGTAATTTCAAAGTTACGAAAATCGTATTTATTTGTGAAGGTGACCAAACATCAACTCTATGTCAAGGAAGATTAAAAAGGCAAATCGGAAATTAAGACAAGGCAAGAGTTAATTAAGCATGTTTTTGGCCCCTCAGATAGAAAAAAAGAAGAAGAAATAACGGCTTTCAAGACACTTCAAAAGCCATAATTCCACAAATTATAAATGTATTAATTATGTTTTAGCAAATGCACGTTTCATTTAATTTCAAGATACTATTAAATTGATTATTGTAAGGATTTGGCATTATTATAAATTAGCCTAGATATCACAAGATTGGCTTTTTAATTACTTGAAGATAATTGAAGAAACGAAGTCGCCTATAATAGTACAATGTTATTCCATAGAAATTAATTTTTTTAATCATAGTGGGAGATTAGGTTATTCGCGAAATAATATTTCCTTCTTTTCCATTATTATCTTGAGAATCCCACTAAGTTTTTTTTCAATGTATATATAAAGCATTTAATTACAATTAAAATTTCCAATATGTTTCTTTATAGAGAACACAATTGAAAACTAATAAAAAAAATTAAAATTTTAGTGCGTATGTATGAGTCGCTTTATACTTGCAAAAGTCCCTTCCGTAAATTCATATTTTTATAGACTCTAAGATGATTTATTTTATATAAATATATACTCTCGAAGTTTAGCTTTTATTTTGAATGATATCATGCAAAACAAAAAATCTTGAATATATTTTAGTTAAATCGTTTTTTATAGTCCATATCAGTTGGCAACCATATCCTCGTTGATAAATGTAAAACCATTTTCCAATATTACTTTTTTTTAACGTGAAAGTGTTAAAAAAATATTAAAACTCCGTTGTAATTAATTAAACGTTAATATATTAATTCATAGTTGGTTATCACGTCCAAATGATAGTGATTTACCAACAAAATATTATAGAACGACAAATAAAGTTAATTTTAGATTAATTACATTAATAATCTGAAATTGTTTTGTAGAAAATGGTTGAAATAATAGAAAATGGAAAATGGTAAATTTTTATTAATGTAATTTGTTAAAATAAGAATTTTAATGAGGATCAACATGTGTTTTTATTGGTTAGGGTTGTAAAATATAACGATTTATAAACAATATGTCAAATTCACCTTAGAGATATTATCGATCGGTCGATTGACAGTGTCTAGTCAAATAAATGACGGAATGAGTATATAGAAAAATAGTCATCATACAATTGTCAATGTTTATTGTTCGTTCGTCTAAACTTATATTTCCAAACTTTAAAAAATAATATCTTTCAACAATGATTTGCTTATTTGGAATGATATATTATTCAAAATTATATAATTTAAAATCGTGTATTCTCCTTGTTTGTTTTCGAAGGTATTAATGCGAACAATAAAGGGACCACCTATTCCATTGGTCGATCATTTACCAAATACATGCACATGAATGGTGAGGTTATTTTTGTCTTATACTATTGTTTAATTCTAAATGTTTGTTGTAAACTATAAATACTTTTTTTCACTTATTGTTTTTCAATAATGGACAATATAGTAAATATCTGATCCCGTATTTTAGTGTTTATCTTACAATCATCGATCAATAATAATTTATATTTATTTTGCTAATATTCGCTAGATGCTCTATTATTTAATTACAGTTTTAAACATACATTTTTAATAATATTATTATTTAAGTCTAATAATATTATGTTTACTTAAAATATAGGAATTTTCATTTCAGTAAAAAAAAGCATGTTAAAAAAAGTAAGCATTGAAAAACCAGTTAAATGCCAAGTAGTTTTATTATTATATTTGAAGAATCTGAAATTTAATACAATGACGAATTTATTGTTGTAATTTTCATTCACACACAAAACAATAAAAAGATTTTCAACCAAACATAAAACATAAAAATTACTTGCGTTTCAACGCGAAGAACAACATGATCTTCTCTCGATAGCTATCCTCGATCTTATCCGTGACATCAACGAGTCTTTTAGTGAGACGTTGGAATATATCATCCACAAGATGATCACCGAAATGAGTAATGAAGAGAGCTCCCATTGTTGCTCTTATGCATGCATTCCATTCTATAATTTCTTTGGCAGTCAGTCGGTGTTTATGCCATGCCGATGGATCCATTAGCTCCATTAACTCCATTGTAAAACATCCGTTGTTCTCCACCAATCTCGTTACCTCCTCAGGTGAGGCAGCGTAAATCGGTATATTGAATGTATCGATTTGCTCTTCGCTAACCAATCCCTTATATCGGAAAAGAACAACAATTAGTCATCATGAAAATATCAAATATAGATAACTAAATTAAAAAATATTTAGAATTATTCAATGCAATGTATTGATTTTATAATCGATGTGAAACAGAATAATAAATTAAGAAAAATGTTATGTATTATAGGAAATGGGCATTTTGTATACATTTATATTGATATGCTGATTAATAAAAGCTAAAGCTTTTTGCGAGAGTGATGATAATTTAATACATAAAGCTGACGTGCAAAGCACATATTTTGGAAGAAGAATAAAACTTTCCCAAGTACAAATTTTCCTTGTTGTTCAATTTGTTTCATTTGTCATGATATTATAAATAATGAATTCTTTTTATAGCTTTTATAGCATCTTTTTCAAAGGTTTGATTCTGTTATATATATATATATATATATATATTATATCTTCTCCTTCCGTGAATTATATAAACTGGACATGTAAGTGGGTCTGATTTCACGGATTAGGGTTTCCAATAAAGATACCAATCAAAGTCAAAGAACAAAGAATTGGACCTACACCAGCACCTTTATATACCCTAGCTTTCCTAGACCCTTCTATATGCATACAATATATATATATATATATATATTTGCTTCGAGAAAAAATGTCTATGAAATGAAAAACTGTAACAATCTTTTAACAATAAAGTGATAAAAAAACTGAAAATTTTCAAGTTATTACAATCTGGCACCCCGATTTTCACATAATTAATTTGGGTTTTAAATATATTCACTATTTTAATAAATAAAAAAATCAATGTTATTTACTTAAAGTTGGGATTTTTCAAAAAATAGAAAAGAAATGTGGAATTACCTCGGATTGCATTTCGTGGAGAACATCGGCCATGAATTCATACATAATACCAGCGGCAGTAGAGGAGAAGGGGATTCCAAGAGGAATACCACACATTCCGACAATCACCAAGCCTCCGGGAACTATCTCCTTAGCCCTCGCCTCAAGGAACTTCTCCATGTCCCGACCAAACTGATCCTCGTACGCTTTCCCCACTTCCTCCGGTGCACTCGAGTAATGAACCCTCCCTTTGTTCCACGCCTTCGACTTCTTATCCAATAACTCCTCCGGCACTCTTGATAACCAGTGCGTGGCCGCGAGTGACACCGCCACCTGTACGGAGGATTCCGGCAGTATCCTTCCGTAGAACGATCCCGGAACTCCAACGGCGAAGTAGCTCCGGTCTGGTGGGAGAGTGGTAAAGAGAATGTTGAAGTCATTAGATGGGACGTCGTTGAAGAAGACTAGGAAGTCGGGAGTTTGGTATTTTGGGGATTTCGATGTTTGTATGTTGGAATTGATGGCGTTAATGATGTTTTGGATTTGGAAGAATGTGTTTGGTCCTGTGGCACAACCCAAATCTGCGATGCAGATTGTGTTGTTCGATGGAGATGTTAGGGTTTCCATATCCAGTTTCTCCATTATCAGCTTGTCTATGTATTCCTTCAGAAGGCCCCCTGTTCGTCTCTGCCAAAACAAAATAGTGTAATTCGAATTTGAAATGTTTGATATAGATTCAAATGAAACCATCAAATTATACCATTCATCTAACCAATTCAATTATGTATGTATTGTTAATCTCGTTCAAATATTATTTGAGTGTAAGGTTTCACCCATTGATCATTGATCATTATGTTGTCATGGGTAGGTCTCGTCCTTTCGGGTTTCGGTTAAATTTTTGGCTCGATTATAATGACTACGAGTTATTCGGTTTTTAAAAAAACAATAACTGAACTTTCATTGGTCCGGTTCGATTTTAGAACGGTTTGGTTCGATTATATCAATAAATACTGTAATCGAAATAAAACTCATATTTTAATTTATTTGGTTATTATTGGGCAATTTAACTTTCATCAATTATTTTATCATATAACATTATAAATAAATAAACATAAGATTTCAAATAATATATTTTACAAAATTAAATATAATATATAATTTAAATTCAATATTTATTATCTAATTTTTAACATATATTAAATAAATATTAATTTGATACATATCATTTATCTTTAGTTTTTATATTTTTTAAATAATCAATAGATTATTTACAGTTAATCGGTTGAATAATCGAATCAAATTTAATCTAATTAGTTTTAAATTTTTATACCAATCAATTGTTTTATATATAACCAAACCAAAATACCATTATTCGGTTCTTTCGATTTTATATAATCGGACCGAATAATTTTTGAAAAAAATAATCAATCTATTAAAAAATAATTAGATTTACATTTGAAATAACATAACATAACATCTTTAATACTAAAATGTAAGTTTAGAATATACACATCACAAACTAAAATACAATATCAAAATATTCAAATTAAAATGGATACTATTTTAATATATTGATATATAGATACAAATATTCAAATTACAAAGAATTCAATACTGATATCAAAACAAATTAGAATCCCACTAATTTGAAAAGTTAGAATTATTCAAATATATATATATATATATATCATAATAATAACTTATATTTTGAAAGGAGAATTTTTTTTGTTTAATTTATGGACATGTTTAAAAGAGACGAAAAGAGATTTTGGTTTTGATTGGACGTCATAGTATTTTCTAGGCCTTTTGAATAAAAATGTAATAATGATTTAGAGAAAATAACAAGTGGGGCAACATGAAACCGATTTTTGATAAATAATTATAATGCATTCGTCAGAGATGATGCACTAAGGCCAATTATATACCATTGGCCAAATTAGCCAGCCAATTGTATCTCTAATCACATCGATTATTAAAAAAATAATAGTAATAAATGTAATTTCTTAAAAATCACGATCTTTTTAGTCAGAAAATGAAATGCAAGTACATATAAGGCCGAACTAAGTATTAATAATCACAAATATGTGTGTGTGTGTAATTTTGGGCATATAAATTAGAAATTGGTTGGATTTTACAAAATGTTATTGCTTTAGCTCTGTATTAACGAATAATGTTTATAAATCATATTTACTTTTCAAACTAAAATCATAAATTTGAGGTTTTATTCTGTCATTGCAAGAACTTTTGGTCAACTCGGAGACTTTTCAGTATCAAACTATTTACTAACAAAATAGAATATATTTTGGAATTATTGGGGCTATCATTGGTGTCAATAGATCCATCCCAAGGACTAACATTCTCATAAAAAAGACGATAAAAAATTGAGAATATATATCCCACTCGATTAGTATATTACTTAAGATATTCTAAAACACTACCAAAAAATTATTGAATTCATATTATCCTATTCGTTCAAATTAAAATGAATTAAAGCTTGATGGATAAAACCAAACACAATGCAATCATATAATACAAAGCATATAAAAAATATAATCATGAAGTAATGCAATTCATGCAAAGATCAAGAAAACTAATAATGAAAAACGTTATATTGATTATTTCAATATGTGAATGGCAGTTTTTTAAGCTCATGTTAAGAGATATTTATATTAACAGATATCAGAATCATAAATTTATTTTTAAAATATGAAAAACAATCTATATATATATATATACACATGAATATATTGTAAATGTGAAATAATAATATTAGACCTGCAATTCGGAGTTTTTGGCGTAGCTGCAAGGGCCATCTCCTCCACTCATGGGAAGTGAACTGACCACAATCTCCACTTTTCCCATTTTAATTAATTTTATAAATAAATAAAAAAAACTCACTCCTAAATACTTAGTTTTTTTTGTATGCTTTTGTGTATTTGCTCTCTCTCTGTGGTTCGAAGAGGAAGGGAGTCTCTGTGACTCTTTATATAGGCCATGCACGTATCATACAGGGTTAAAAAAATTATATATATATATATGTAATATGTATATATATCACATATATTAATATTAAAAAAATTAACATTAATACCTATAGGTATAGTTTATTTATCATCATTCATTGTGTTGTTATACATTTTGTTGTTATACATTGACCAAAAATTTTAATATTTTACCTTATACCATTTATTTGAATAAGTGTGATCGGTCAATTTATTGTCAATTCGTAACTTTAGTTTATAGATTTCTTTCATCAAACTAATACAATTTATTTATGATACAGAAAAAAATGGTACTTCTTAATAAATAACAAAGTATAAACTTTTGCTGGCAATTTTTTCTTTTGAAAAAGGGTATATATTTGGTTTATGGATTATTTTTTTAACATTTAGTTCCATTAAGCTTTAGCATTTGAAGTATTTATGTAAAGTTCCAGTGTTAGATAGATGTTAGAACATTATTATTAGTTATAAAACATTTAAAATGTAACTTCATTTTCAAATCAGATCTCCCACTATCTTTAGCATTTAAAATTTGAATTTTAGTAAGGAAATTATAGGTTGATAGGCAGAATCTTGAATTGAAAATTAATATGTTAACCTAATGCGATAGGTTTAATTAAGATTAAACTAAAAAACAATAATTGTTTTATGTCTAAAGCAAAGTCAATTCCTTAATTTCGAATTTAAATAATCCTAAATCTTGCGTGAAAAAAACACACCAAAACCGTACAAGCATCCAATTAATTAAATCAAATAACAATTTTTTTAGACCACAAAAAAATATATGCTTTTTGGGCTCCAAAGGAGATGCTTTGCACTAATGGTCAATACTAAAACAAGAGATGCCAAATTACATTCATATATTAATTTCGTATCATATTTTTAAATGAGCTATTACTGTGTCATAATGATTTTTTTCTATTTTTACTTTAAAAATTAAAAATAAAACTGACAAATCGTTGAACTTTTAAATTTGTTTAGTATGTAGTGCTTGGCTTACAATTTTGTTTCATCTTTTATAATTCAGCGTTATAAATTGCTTATCATCAAAGTTTTTAACAGAGTTGGCCGAATGGAAAAAATGGTTTTCTATCTTCTGTATTACGTCTCAAATCATCCCTTTATAGGGTTTACAATGTACAAGAATTTAACCTAACAGAATCACTAGAAATCAGGAATGGCTAAAAATTAGGAGAAACATAACAGAACATAACACCCCCCTCAAGTTGGAGAGTGTAGATCTCGAACTCCCAACTTGGCGAGAAACGTAACGAACTCCCTTCGTCCTAAGACCTTAGTAAAGATATCAGCCAATTGATCATGCGTAGACACATGCTTCGTAAGAATGACACCCTCGAGTAGTGCGTCGCGAATGAAGTGGTAATCAATCTCGATGTGTTTAGTACGCTCATGGAAGACGGCATTCGCGGTGATGTGAAGAGCAGCCTGACTGTCGCAATATAGCCATACGGGTCGAGAATGAGCAGCACCCAAATCAACAAGTAAAGCTTTTATCCAAATCACTTCACAAGTTGTCATGGCCATGGAACGATACTCAGCCTCTGCGGACGATCGCGATACAATATTCTGCTTTTTAGTTTTCCATGAAATTGGTGATGTCCCGAGTTGTATAAACCAGCCCGTGAGAGATCGGCGACTCAAAGAGCAACCACCCCAATCAGAATCGCACCATGCGTAAAGCTGCAAATCGGAGTCGTAACGAAGTAGAATACCTTGTCCAGGATTGCCCTTCAGGTAGCGGATGACACGAAGAGCAACGTCCCAATGTTCTTGGCGCGGCGTTTGCATGAATTGAACTAAAATGTGAACCGCATAGGACAGTTCTGGTCGTGTAACGGCCAAGTAAACCAGACGGCCAACCAGTCTACGATAAGCTACAGGATCAGACAAGAGTGCTCCATCGGCTAGCTGAAGTCGATGATTCTGGTCCATAGGAGAACCGGCGGGTTTGGGTCCAAGCAAACCGGCTTCGGAGACAATGTCCAAAGCGTATTTTCGCTGACACAAATAGATACCAGATGAATTCCTCGCGACCTCAATACCGAGAAAATATTTGAGCGGACCAAGATATTTCATATGAAAACAGGAGCCAAGATAGTTTTTGAATGCCGTAATCACCGTCGGAGAGTTGCCAGAGATAATTAAATCATCAACATAGATCAAAACGTGGAGACGAACACCCCCAATCGAGAATATAAATAGAGAGTGATCAGATGGAGATTGCCGGAAACCATACTCCTTCAAAGAGGAATCGAGCTTCGCAAACCAATATCGAGGAGTTTGCTTAAGACCATATAAAGATTTGCGAAGACGGCAAACTTTGGATGGAGCTCCGAAGTCAAATCCAGGTGGTGGCTTCATGAATACCTCCTCGTGTAAATCACCGTGAAGAAAAGCATTGTGGACATCCATCTGGTGAACTTCCCAATTTTGTGTCGAGGCAAGAGCAAAGAATAAACGTACCGTAACCATCTTGGCCACCGGAGCAAATGTCTCGTCGTAATCAATACCCTCCACTTGATTATTCCCAAGAATCACAAGTCGTGCCTTATATCGCTCTATCGTGCCGTCCGAACAATATTTAATCTTGAAAACCCATTTAGAGCCAATCGCATGTTTTCCTGCTGGAAGATCTTGTAGAGTCCACGTATGGTTGTTTTCAAGGTCTCGAATCTCATCGCACATTGCAGTCCTCCACCGTTCATCGCATAACGCCTCTCGATAAGAGCGGGGCTCATGACCTGCAGTAACAGCCGCAAGAAAAACATTGTGTCAAGGTGAAAAACGTGTGCAACAAACATATTGGTCGATCGGATAAACTGATGTAGAAGGAGGGACCGAAGAGCTGGATATCTGAATCGTATTTGTAACAAAATCTCGAAGCCGAGTAGATGGAGCTTTCACGCGTTTTCCTCGGCCGAGATCCAACACAACAGCATTAGAATTCTCGGACTGAGGTGAAACAGTAGGCTCATCATCAGTAGTAGATGATGAAGAAGATCCCCCCCCCCCCGAATCCAAACCGGTTTGAGCGTTGGGTATAGCTGGATTTGAGTCTGATGAAGACAGAGCATAACTTGTCGAAGGTTGCAATGAGGCAGATGAGTCGGATGATGCGCCGGAATTCCCCTGTTCTGAGACGCAGAAGCAGAGTCAAACAATACCGAGGGAGAACCGGAGTCTTCGGGAAGATGCCAAACCCAATCAGATACAGATGGCAATGAGTGTTCCGTATTAGCGGTGGCCCGAGCAGAGGAGTATGGAAATATGGACTCACAGAAAATCACATCGCGGGACACAAAGAAAACACCATTGTCAAGATCAAAGAGCCTCCATCCCTTTTTTCCTTGAGGGTAGCCAACAAATATACACCGAGTGCTGCGAATCGCGAACTTATCTCCCTTAGTATCTTTGTTGTGAGCGTAGCACACAGACCCAAAGACTCGTAAGTGGCCATAGTTTGGTTTAAAGCCATAGAGCATTTCAAACGGAGTTCGATTCTCAAGTACCGGTGTAGGAGTCCGGTTGATAAGATATGCTACGGTCAAAACGGCATCTCCCCAGAATTCAATAGGAAGATTCGCCTGAAAGAGTAACGAGCGAGCGACGTTAAGAAGATGCCGATGTTTCCGTTCGACTTTCCCATTTTGTTGTGGAGTATGTACGCAAGAAGTCTCGTGTAAAATCCCACTATCCGAGAAGTAGTTGCCGAGACTCATGAACTCAGAACCATTATCTGATCGAATCGTCTTGACTTTAGTTTCAAATTGTCGTTCAATCATTACCAATAATTGACGTAGATAAGTAGAAACTTCAACCATAGATGTCATAAGATAAATCCATGTTCCCCGAGAAAAGTCGTCAACTATCGTTAAGAAATATTTGGCACCTGAGAATGAAGGTGTTCGATAAGGTCCCCATACGTCGCAGTGAATCAATTGAAACAAAGATGAAATTTTAGTTGAACTTGTCGGAAAAGGATCTCGGGATTGTTTAGCGCGGAAACAAACTTCACACGCATTATTCGAGGAATCAATGTTCATAGGTAAACACAAATCAGATAACAAATGAAGTATCTTCGAAGATGGATGTCCAAGCCTTCGATGCCAAACATCCTCGGAAGTACGTTCGCCAACTCGTACAGCCGCAACAGTGTCCACCCTCCGAAAATAGTACAGCTCATTCCGCTGCTCACCCGCTCCAATCAGAGTCTTGGTAATTCGGCCCTGGATGATGCAAAACTTATTAGAAAACTGAACCAAACAGTCTTGCTGATCAAGTAACTGAGAGACGGATATGAGATTAACACGAAGTCCTTCAACATAGAACACATCACGTAATTAAATACGAGAACTAAGCTGAAAAGAACCCTGCTAATGAGCCCAACTCTGGCTTCCATCCGGTAAAATAATAGAGGAAGATTCTATATTGGAGATGTCGGAAAGACTGCCAAATTATCCTGTCATATGGCGCGAACATCCTGAATCCAAAATCCACAAGGAAGATGACAGCTTACCGGAATGTTTCTCGGTAGCTCCGATCTTAGTCGCGTTCAACAAAGTAACCAAAGTCTGCCATTGCTCGTCATTAATCCCACTTAGAGCTGTCCTATCCACATCAGTAAGTCCACCATGAGAGGCATATGCAGAGGGCGTAGGAACAGCCTGAGCAGCGTTCACGCGTGCTGGAAACGAGCTATCGCGACCTCTGCCTGCAGAAGTAACTGTCGGAGGTGTACCACGACCTCTCCCAATCCTGGTCCGAGTTCGATCACCCCACCATTCGGGGTATCCAAGGATTTGAAAACATGATTTGGATAAGTGTCCTGTGCGGCCACAGTTAGTGCAGAGGAGCTTGGTTTTGTCATCAGACAAAACTCGCGATTAAGTCCCTGTTTTGACAGCAAATGCCGCAGCAGTGTTGTGATCATCATGGGACTTCAAACCAGTGTGCGAGCTTTCGTCCTGCAAAACGACATTATAGATTGTATCCAGATCAGGTAGTGAAGCACGAGACAAGATATTAGATCGGACAACACCGTAAACAGAGTCATCCAAGCCCATGAGAAAATCATGTGCTCTGTCTTCGTTTCTGTCTTGTTCGAGTTGTTTGGTCAGATCGCAAGTGCACTTTCCACACTTACAGACACGAAGCGGACTGCAATTCAAGATATCATTCCACAGTTTGTTGAGTTTGCCGTAATAGGCATCAATAGACAGACCACGCTGCGAACAGTTTCCCAATTCTGAGCGCAAACGTTGGAGGCGAGGTCCATGTTTCACTGCGAATCGATTCTGCAGATGATTCCAGAGATCAGCTGCATCTTCTCGGTGAGAAACATCGGAACGCAGCTTTGAATTGAGAGTGTTCTTGATCAATGAAATAACCAATGCATTGTTGGTGTCCCAATCTTCGAAGTCAGGTGATTCAGGGTCGGGACGAGGAATTTTTCCATCAACAAACCCGAATTTCTTGCGAGATTTGAGGGCTTGTCGAATATTGATGGCCCATTCATCGTAATTCTCCCCGCACAGCAAGGGTTGTGAAAGAACGAGGCCCGGATTGTCTCCGGTGGTGATGTCGTATGGAGTGATAGTGCGGCGTTGAGTCAGGGCGTTTCCTCCAGAAGAGCCATCGGTTGGTTGTGCAGATGCAGCAGTGCCAGCGGAAGACATGGTCGATGTTTCGGTTCAAGATTTCAGATCGAGTTCAAGATTCGGATCGGAGTCGAGATTCGGATCGAGAAAGAAAGCAAGATCGGAGTCGAGATTCGGATCGAGAAAGAAAGCTAGATCGATTAGGAAAATTCGGGCTCTGATACCATAACAGAGTTGGCCGAATGGAAAAAATGGTTTTCTATCTTCTGTATTACGTCTCAAATCATCCCTTTATAGGATTTACAATGTATAAGAATTTAATCTAACAAAATCACTAGAAATCAGGAATGGCTAGAAATTAAGAGAAACATAACATAACATAACATAACAGTTTTATATTTAAATCGCATGCTCCCATAACATTTCATTATTTCCTTAAAAATTTATCGTAATATATATATATATATATAATATTTTACATTAATTTACATTGATAAATAGTTAGAGACAATATTTACATTAATCATATTTTAAATCATTCATAAAATTCTTTCAGATATATTAAAAAAAGTTCTTCTGAAATTAATAAAAAATAGACTATTGGTCCATAATTATAGGTATTTATGTTCTAATTTAGTTTCATTTTTTTCCACTAACCAATTTAAAAAAATGATTTGTTTTTATAATTTTATTATAATAAAATCTGAAATTGCTTGTTGAATGGAAAGAAAAGGAGTTGTTCGTTTTGGGTTGGACCAATGGCCGTTTCATAAAGGCCCATCTAATATTAGTGTAATTTTGGAATATTCAGAGATGATTATGTAGGTTAATATGTTTTTCATGGTGGGACCCAAATTATCTACGTGTCGGTCTTTGATTGGCAAAGAGAGCCTCTGCCTCGGATACCGTGTTTTTGCGTCGCTTACTATTGTTTGCTTTCCCTTCTCACTAAATTAATCAAATAAAATATAAAAAATCAAAATTTTATGTATGACATGGAAAATATATAAATATTAATTATTTTTATCATATATAACATTTTTAATTAATTTAAAATCAATATTTTCAATATTTATTTAATAGTTTCAAATTATCAAAAACAATTATAAAAACAAAAACTTTTGCCTAATTACATGTCGTATTCACATATTTTCACCTCGCAAGTTTGACATAAGATGCAACATGCATAAATAGCATGAATTTGGAGGGGTTTTCTTAATTTAAATTCATTTATCTATGATAAAAACTAAAACTCAGTGATTAATTATCACAAGTCCAAGGATAACATAAACAATCGGGTTGTCTTAGTCAGCCAGATCCAAATGATTGGTTCACACCTAATCGTGTTACTTAAAATATTTTAAAATTAAATTATCTATAATTACGATGAGCAAAAAAACAGATTAAAAAAAGGGAAATGAAACACATCCACTCCTACGTTCACAATATCAATAAATCATGTTTTTATTAGTTATATATATGACCTTTGTTTATTGTAATGTTATGATATTGAAAGATTTTATACTTTTTCATAATTATTATAAAATAGGTGTTAAGTTACGGTATAATATGATTTTGTAACTATAATTTTTAATTTAGAAATTAATTTTTACTGAAATAATTTTAAATACATTCCAAATGGCATACGTTGATTTCAATATTTTGATATTAAATATTCCATTAATTGTGGTATATACTTCTACAATCGAATTGAATTTAGACAATTGTTATATTATATTTGTTTCAGATATGTTAAGTTATATACTATTTATTAATATATATGATTTTGGATTTTTTTTAATGTTCGAACTAGATTCTATTGTAAAAATAATGTTGCAAAGTGTAAATAAATAGAAAATACAAAGGTCTACAATTAAAAGGTAATTAATTACAGTTGAAACACAAAAATTAAGATATATAAATATATCTTTAACTATCTACTAATTAAAAATGAAAGAGATAGAGACATAAAAAGAAAAAGCGGCATCTCTAGATTTTCACCATATCAAACCTTTAACGATGAATCCAATCTCGGTGTGGACAACCTGTAGAGGTTCTCTATAATCGGTGCTATGTTTAGACAAATAGAGTTTTTGAATATTTTTCCTTAATTTCACCAAGAACATACATCAAAATATATAGGAGATTAAGATCCTATAAGTAAAGAAATTTAACAAACAGAGATTAAGATCCTATAAATAAGGAAACTTAACAAACATAAGAAGATTGATATCTAGGAGAATATTTGAAAATATTCTCCTAATATGCCCCCGCAAGATGAGTCTCGGTGGAGAGACCAATCTTGAGCCGAAATAGATCAAAGCGTGTCCGAGGCAACGGCTTGGTAAGAGCATCCGCCAATTGGTTCGCGGACGAGACATGAGCCACCCGAAGAAGTCTTGTCGTGACAAGACTTAGGATGAAATGATAGTCGATGGCTACGTGTTTCATGCGAGAGTGGAAGACCGAATTGACACAGAGATACGTTGCTCCAACGTTATCATAATAAATGACCGGCGGACTAGAGGATGAGATCCCAAGCTCACTAAGAAGAGAAGTAAGCCACCGAACTTCCGAAGCCGTCCCCGAAACAGATTTATACTCAGCCTCCGTAGATGATTTCGCAGGGAACCGCTGTTTCTTGGATGACCAAGAAATGGGATTGCAACCGAGATACACAATATGAGCGCCCGTCAAGGTGTAATCATCACGATCACCACCCCAATCTGCATCGGAGAAAACATGAAGAGTGAGAGGGTTGTTGCACGAGAGAAAAATGCCAAGAGATCGTGTACCTCCAAGATAGCGGAGAATGCGTTTGGCAGCTTGCAAATGTTCACTTGAAGGGCAATGCATGAATTGAGAGAGCTTATTGACGGTGAAAGCAATATTCGGCCGGGTGAACATAAGGTATTATAGCCTTCCGATCACATTGCGATACTCGGTAGGATCATCTAGCGGTGTACCCGAGGTAGAGGAGAGTTGCATAGTGGACATCGTAGGAGTATGAACCGACGTAGCATTCAACATATTAGCGCGTGTGAGAAGATAAGTGATGTACCGTTGTTGCGTGAGGAGAAGACCCCGTGAACTCCGAGTAACTTCAACCCCAAGAACGTAGGAGAATGGTCCCATATCCTCGAGGGAGAATCTTTTCGATAGAAGGCCAATGAAGCGGTCGACATGGTGAGAGTTGTTGCCGGTAATAACAATGTCATTAATATAAACAAGAAGATAGATTATATCATCGGAATGTCGAAAGATGAAGAGATAAATGTCGGCCAGTGAATTAACAAACCCGAACGCAAGTAAAAAACCCCAAAGTTCGTTGTACCACGTGCGCGGAGCCTGCTTGAGGCCATAGAGAGCTTTGTGTAATTTACACACATGAGACGGATGATCCCGATCAATAAAACCCGACGGTTGAACCATGTAGACGGCCTCGGAGAGAGAGCCTTGCAAAAAGGCATTATCGTTGAGTTGCCACAATGTCCAGTTACTCGTGATAGCAAGACTGAGGACGAGTCGAATAGTAGCGGGCTTGATCACGGAACTAAACGTGTCGTTGTAGTCGACACCGGGATGTTGATGGAAACCCTTAGCCACAAGACGCGCCTTAAACCTGTCAGTAGAGCCATCAGGAAGACGTTTAATTTTAAACACCCATTTACATCCAACAACATTATACGGGGGATCCGGCGGGACAAGGTCCCAAGTGCCATTGCGAACCAAGGCATCAAACTATTCATTCATGGTCGTTATCCATTTTGAGTTCTTAAGAGCTTGAGAGATAATGTGGTTTCAATGTCCGTGGAAGGGGAAATGATGGTGAGGGTGAGTTTTAGTGATACGATTTTTGGCTCGGGTGATCATAGGGTGAGAATTTTGCGGGGGAAGTTTTGGAGGTGTGGTTAATGGTGGTGGTGGCGAACATGATGGCGACGGTGGTGAGGGAGACAAGGACACCGGTGGGGAAGGATCCGAACATTGGGGCTCGGTCGTAGATGGTGATGTATGAGTGGAGGAAATAGGAACAAGAGTACACGAAGGGAAGAGAGAGACGAGTGCAGTATCAGAGATGGACGCGCTCGGTTGATGAAAACGAGGGTAAGGGAACTCGGTTTCTATAAATTCAACATGACGAGAAACGAAGACTCGAGAGGTTGGTAAGTGGAGACAATGAAACACACTTTGGGTGAGAGAGTATCCGACGAAAATACATGGGAGAGGGCGTGACTCGAGTTTGTGGTGTGTATATGGTCTTAACCACGGATAACAAAGACAACCAAAAATGCGAAGTTTGAAATAATTATGTGAAGTGAAAAGAGATTCAAATGGCGATTTAAAACCAATGATTGAAGTGGGAAGACGATTTATGAGATAGACGACCGTCGGGAACGCAAAAGTCCAAAATTCAAGAGGCATGGATGCGTGAGACAAGAGAGCAAGGCCCGTTTCAACGATATGGCGGTGTTTTCTTTCAGAAATCCCATTGTGCTCGAGTGTGTGAGGAGGCGTTGTAAAATGAAAAATGCCATGGGTGGATAAAAATTGTTATAAAGAAATAAATTTGCCGCAATTGTCCGAATAAAGAGATCTAATTATAGATGAGAAACAATTTTCGACAAGAGCCTTGAATCTCGGAAAAATTTTTATGCATGTGATAAAACCACGTATAACGAGTATAATGATCAACAAAAATAACATAGTATTTAAACCCATCGAAAGAAATCACACGAGACGTCCAAACATCGGTGTAAATGATTTCAAGTGGACGAGATGAAGTAACTGTAGAAACGTAAAACGGGAGTTTATGGATTTTGTTTCGTAAACACGCATCACTTGAAGAAATATGACATGACGGCCGTAACGGAAAAGACGAAGACGAGATAACTTTATTCAAAATTTTAGAAGATGGATGACCTAGTCTAGAATGCCACCCCGAACAAAACGGACTTGACGCTAGTGAAAGCAGTAATAGAGGGAGAGTGCGACAGAGAGGTTGGTTTAGAAAGGACGGACCACTCGTACACACCATCTTTAAGAAGTCCGTGCTTTATTGGTTCCCCCGTGTTGAGATCCTTCACCTGAAAGTAACGGGGAAAGAATTCCACTGAAACATTGTTGTGAGTACATAGTTGATGAACTGATATAAGGTTTTTATGCATCGAGGGGGTACAAAGAACATTATAAAGGGATAAGTGACGAGAAGAGGAGGGTAATGACAAGGAAACTGTATGTGTAATAGTAAGCCCCGAACCATCACCGAGTATGACACCTTCGTTGCCCGTGTAAGGGGCGTGAAGAGCAAGATTCGTCAAGTCGGAGGTGACGTGGTGAGAGGCTCCGGAGTTTAGGATCCACGTCGGTGAAGCCTCAGAGGGAATCGAGGCATGTGAGGCATGATGAGCACTAGGAGGCCATGGTGATCCACCGCGTGAACAAAAATGTTGGAAGACGGAGCCGACGAGCGGAAGAGATGGCAACGTTGGGCGCTATGGCCGTGTGTACCGCAGAGTTGGCACTTTCCTTGGTAGCCTCGGGATTGGTCACCACGCGAGGAGAAACGGGGATGAGTTGATCCTCGGGTGTCTGAATTTCTGTGGGAATCAGGGCGCCATGGTCCATGAGGTTTGTGATGGACATTGTTTTGCGGTAATAGGAAGCATCGAGGGAACCGGTTCAGCTGCAAGGAGATCCGCTTCATGGTTGAGGAGTTTCTCGTGCAATTCAACAAAGGAGATGGTCATATCCTTCGCATTCACAACATATTTGATTGGCTTGTATTCGTCGCCAAGGCCCGCAAAGATGAGATCACGAAGATCCTCGGGATCCATGGGTTTCCCAAGAAGAGACAATTCATCCGCCTTGGTTTTGAAAAAGTTCATGCAATCATCAATCGTCTTTGCACCCTTGGTGAAACGTCTCATGTGATCCTTGATTTGCTTGATGTTTCCGCGGTTGGAGCGTCCATACGTGGAGGCGAGGATGGCCCATGCATCCCCGGAAGAGGCGACTGAGGCAACTAGTGCCTGACAAGACATCGAGATGGAGCCAAGGAGGGCTGCAAAAATCAGCTGGTCTTGACGAAACCATGGTCCATAAAGCGGATTAGGAACCATGGCATTGTTGACCACAAGGGTCGGTATGGGTGCAAGGGCCGGGTCGAGAAAACCGTCGAGATTGTAACCTTGGAGGATTGCACAGATTTGGATACTCCACATGAGATAGTTCGTCACCGTGAGTTTGGTGACGTTGGAAAATTTGACATGGATCAAAGTAGAAATAGGGTTCGAGGAATTGTATGGTGTAACAATATCACTCGATGAGGGTGAAGGAGCTCCGGTGGAGGTGGTGTCTGCGTCGGAAACCATTATCGGTGGTGGAATTCAAAAACATGTTTAGGGTTGATGTCTTTCGACTTAGTGCTCTGATACCATTTAGGCAAATAGAGTTTTTGAATATTTTTCCTTAATTTCACCAAGAACATAGATCAAAATATATAGGAGATTAAGATCTTATAAGTAAGAAAACTTAACAAACATAGAGAGATTAAGATCCTATAAATAAGAAAACTTAACAAACATAAGAAAATTGATATCTAGGAGAATATTTGAAAATATTCTCCTAATACTACGTCCTACACTCATAAATTATTAAAGATTAGTAATCCGAACCATGTCATATTTTTTTAGAGAAAACTATAGACCCAAAACCGAAATCATAAAACATACTCATTTTTGGGTTGTAACAGAACGTTTTTGCTGCCAAATCTACAATCTTATAGATTTTGAGTGTGGGATATAGAGATTGGGGTGAGAGTGTAAGAAAAATGTTAGATCAATCCATTTATGGAGTTCTTACGCTAGAAACCAACTTAAAATAGAACACAGATTTAGCAAATAGTGAAAGAAATTATTCGGGAGTCAAACTAGGGTTCTTCAAACGATGCGTCTGCATAGCGTAACACCATCACCGATGGAGACCTGAGAGACCTCGACCCGATGATCAGAAGCAAGACACTTATTGAATTCTGTTATGTGTCTTCTTACATCCCTCATATGCTTTGGAACCTCCTCTTCTTCCTCAGCCACAAATCCGAACCACAATGTGTTGTCGTAAGCAATCACACCCCCCACCTTTACCAGTTTCAGTAATCTCTCGTGGTAGTTTATGTAGTTATGTTTGTCTGCATCCACAAATGCGAAATCGAACTCCGACTTCTCTTTATTCTCCTGCGAAGATTGCTTGCATATTTGGTTAAATACATTAGATACTTCGATATTAATGAACACATTTTGATTGTTTATAATCTTTTATTGTCATACATCGTTCAACATTTGGTCCAAGATCGGGAGAGCTCGCGAGTGGATGAAGTTGATCTTGTGTTCAACACCTGCATTCTTCATGAATTGTTTTCCCAATTCGTAGTATTCGATTTCAGGATCTATTCCTGTAATCTGCGTAAAAAATGTAACAGATAACAAACACATATATTATATATTATCGTTTGTTTGAATTCACACGACTTGAAAACGTGGTTTTGTGTTTTACCATATCATCTTTAACATTAATATATATGGTATTAGACAAATTAAAACTCTTGACTTAGCTTTTAGATTGAGTTAAATCCAACTTCATTTGATATTGTATCAAAATTTAATTCTATCATCATTTGAATATTCAAATATTATTGGATCGACTCCATTTGTGAATGAAAATGTTATATATGAAGATGTTGATAATAAACTTCTATATATTTCATTTTATATCCTAATTTCTTTAGTTATATTTTGGTTGAATTAAACCCAATTTAATTTGATAAAATTAAGAATATTTGGAAGAAAAAGATAAAGAGAAAGCATACGCGGCCGTCTTGGGGCAATGCAAGGGCTGTTGCGAGTAAAGAATAGCCTGTGAATACACCGATCTCGATCGTGTTTTTAGCGTTCATGATCTTTATAAGCATAGACAGGAAATTACCCTCGTCCACTGGTATTTCCATTTCACTTCTGCATATTATCAGTAAAAAAGGAGTATTACTAATTAATTTTGCGTTTTTTGATTCCTAATTCGCATATGTATATCAATTCTTTAATTGCATGTATTTCAGATGTTACACAATAGGAAGAATTTAAATGGTCAGAACCCATTTAGGAATAACAAAAGATAATCATATACTCTGTTTTGTTAATGTAATTTTTTCATTTTTTTTACAAAATGGGTGTGATCTAATTAACTCTAAATACTAGTTTAAAATAAAAAAAAAATCCAAATTTTTTTTTCCATAAAATAGTTTACTCTTCATGGAGACAAGAGGGTGAGTGAAAATGGTAACGGAATAAACGAGAGACTTACAAATTGCCATATTTCTCGACCGTAGCTTCTCGAAGTCTCTTGAGCTGCTCGTGCTCCCTCGGGTACGCATTCGTCTCGTAGATGTACTGTCATTACGCATCATATAATCACGTGATTAAGAGTTGTGATTTTGCTATAATCATGATTATCATATGTAATTAAGGCATCTCTCTATATATATAATATGTAGACCCAAAACCAAAAAAAAAAAAAGAATGATCTTTAAAATTGACATAGAAGGTACTGTGACTTTAGATTATCTTGTTTATAATACTCTTCTTCTTTCTTTGCCCTAACTATGGAAGATTTTCAAGATTGACAAAACCCTTTTAGGGTTCTTGATCTTAGATTTAAAAGGAAAATTCGAACAAATATAAAAGTAAATCGTTGAAATAAGAGGACCTGTTTCAGAGCATTAGTCTTGAGAATGCATTTTGAAGGCAATTCTCCCTCCATGGCAGCTCTCTTCTTCAACCTCACAGTGCATGCAGAGATCTCAGAGTATGTGTATGTATATGTATTATATATTATATTATATATTATTATATTATATATAGATAGGTGGCCAAACCGAAATGCAAATAGCCCATTATGAATTATCAGTTATGGACTATGACGTCTACCACTCAAATTTGTAATTTTATTTTAGGATTATTTTTAAAATTTTATTTAGGAATATTTACATTGTAAGATCAAAACCTTAGCAAATAATTGTATAACCATAACATATATTTATTCTAAAAATAAAAAATAAACAAACACGACCTTAGAAAATAACGTATAACCATAACATATATTTGTATACAATAATACATTTAAATAAACAACAAAGCTATATAGATGGGTGGCCAAGTAAAATAACAAAGAACAATTCAAGAATTTCATTCCTAATGAAAGATATAAATATTTATATAAAAGTGTATAATTTCTTTCAGATTAAAATTTCTATTTCTTAAAGGGATTCATATTAACAAATTAATTTAAATGGAATATAATGATAAGAAAAATCATAAATTTTATATAAAAATATATAAAAGAAACCAAACAAACAAAATCATCGAAAGTAACGTACACCGACGCCGTATATTTGCATATAATAGTAATTTTAAAATAAAACGCAAAGCTTATATCATCATATTACTCGACAAAATAGAGAGAGAAATAGGAAAAAAGAAATCATAAAAGTTAAAAGAGGATCTTAGCTTTACTATCGATGCGTACATGATCCAACGGTTGGGATTTGTTACCGATAAGAGGTGAATAAACAAAGGCTGTATACATAATGGATCTCTCTATCTTTAGCCTTTTTTCGGGACTAGGAGATTAGGTATGAATTATTGCAATGATGGAGAATGAAATCAATATCACCCAAAAAATAAACCTAACACTAACATAATTGAATTCGTTTTTAAGTTTTCAAAGTTGATATATTAATGGTTTTATAAATTTTGATTAAATAAAAGTAAAGCTAAAACCCATAAATTATTATGTTCACGTCCGACTTCTTTACTTCACATTATACCAACAATCAAATTATTTTTATTTGTACGGGACCGAATATGTACCCCGGAACTTATAAATCAAAATTTAAATAAATAAATCGTATATTTCCATTTTTCAAAATGATCATGATTTTTTTATATTGCGGTATTCTCAAAACAATTATCATATTGGTGGCACATAGGAGTGTCAAAATTACACTCGTTACGTTATGTACCTTGGAAGTCCGTTGAAAAAATAACGGGTTCGAACGTTAAATTTGTGGGTCCGTTTGTATTCGGATTTTTGGGCTCGAATTTCAATAAGTCCGCACATATTGCGGTTCGACTCATCGAGCTTCGGGTCAGCCTGTTGGGTTCTAAATAAATTAGGTCTAACAAAGAGAGTATACATTTTTTTCTTCTTCTCTTCTTACACGCGTCGCGCCATTCACCCTTTGAGAGAGAAATTTCGCCGCCTTGTTTCTTCGTCGTCGGTTGCTTCGTTTCTTCGCCGTCGATTTCTTCGTTTCTTTGCCGGCTTGCTTCGTTTCTTCACCTTCGTGTCTTTGCCGCCTTGCATCTTCGTCGATTGCTTCGTTTCTTCGTCGGTTGCTTCATTTCTTCGCCGGCTCCTTCGTTTCTCCGTCGGTTTGCTTAGTGTTTTCATCGTGTCAATTTGTTTACTTGATTTCTTCCTTCTTGTTTCGTTCCTTTGCTGCTATGTTTGCCGCTTTGGTCGTCGTTCCTTCCAAGCTCCGCCCATCATTCCTTCGTCTATTCCTTCATTGCTCCGCTCTAGTTGCTCCATACGTCACTTTGATCCCCGCTCCTTCGTTGCTCGGTTTAGAAACTATAATAACATCGGCCCGTCAGACCGGGCCACAAGCCTAATATTTTTTAACCCATTTGATTCTGGGTCGGGCCGGCCTGAACCCGTTTTCATCGAGCCATACGTGTACTACAAAATAACAGGCGATTTCCAACAGACAAGTCCGTTAGAAATCGACAATATTCCGTTGAAAAAGACGATTTCCAACGGATTGCAACAAATCAAGAGCTGTTAGGAATCGTTCGTTGCAAATCCGCATCCCTTGCGATTTGTAACGGGCGTGCAACGAATAATATCCGTTGAAACATTGTTAATGGAATTGCAACAGATGAATCTGTTGGAAGGAGCAACGGATTTCCTTTACAAGGGTAGCAACGGATGGTCGTTGCAATATTGTAACAGATATCCATTACACGGCTGTTAACAAAAAAAATAAGGGGAAATAAATCGCGCCAATGCATGCCCATTGGCGGTGTGGCGGGAATTGGCAACGAATTTCCGTTGCAATAATGGCAAGAATTTTCTTTTCAACGGATGTCCGTTAAAATTTTTAAAAATATCAACGAGCATCCATTGACATATCTACTGAAAAAATAAATAAAAAATTTTTAAAAATAAATATTAATTAATATTAAAGTTTTTACAAATAAAAAACGTAATTAATTTTACATATCGTCTAAATTAGTTGCGTCATCATCATCCCCCGTGATCACCAACACCTCGTGAAGGTGTTGCATCAGAGTCAATTACCGGGTCTTATCGCGGCGTTGTTTCCCTCGTTGTTGTTGGCGATTGATACGCTCGATCGATTAGTAATTCGATGATACTCTCCATGCGATGCATCTTTTTTCGAGTTTCTTAAAGCTCCGATTGCGTTACCTGAAGAACATCTTGTGTTGTACGAAGCGTGGTGTCCAGATGCTCGATACACCGTTCTTACGTGTAACTCTCTTGAACCACGTGGGTACCGTCGTCGCGTCCTCGACGATAGCCTTTTGAAATGCACCGAGACCATATAAACAACCCTTATACGGTCTAACAGACTACAAAATCAAACACGTTTAAGTTAACATTGTTAAAAAATATTTTACTAAAATATTTAATTTAAGTAATGTTCTTATTATATACCTCCAAAAAAAATTTATCCTTTTATAGAGAACTGAGATCGTCGGGAGTTGAACCGTAGGCTTGTGATTGTTGTATGATCTTATATGTCACAGCTCTCACAGTCCATTTTGCCCAAGGGTCGACGAGTTCAGGTTCTTCGCTCTCTTCCGTGACGACAAACTTCTTCTTGTCATGGGTTTCTACCACCAGCTCAAGAAGAGTCGTTCTCGTCCGATTTTCTACATCTGTAACATTATAGTTATATAATTAGATAACAATCTTATATAATAATAAAATTTAAATAATGCAGCAAAATATATTTTACCAATTCTTTCTTTCGTTTCGAGAATGACGTGGTATATCTTGAAGTATAACGATACGGTCTATCTCCGGAAACCTTCTCGCTCTTGGTCTTGAAGTACTCGAGCTCCCAATGTTAGAAGAGTTGGTTGAACACCTCATCCATTTCCCAAATCGGTTTAGCATTCTTCTTGTTGTGTTTGGCGTTGTTCATCATCTAACGCAACTGGGCTTGCATGTCGTGCATCCAAGTAGTATAGATGCGCGACATATCCTTCTTCCGCCATCTATATGCGCGTTGCAAATTAAATTAAAATAAATTAGTTACTATATAAAAGTATATATCAATTTAAAGGTTAAATTTTATATTAAAATTTTATTTACGATGAATGTACACCACCATCGGCGGCGTATGACTTATGGCGTCACTTGTCTGGAATAGTACAATCAATCTTGTAGTGATCCTTGGATGATGTTGTTGTTCGTATATTTCAGAATATCATCCACATCAATCTTGCATGTGAAAATCAAATTATTAGATAATATTTATAATTAAATACAATCTAAATTATATATCTAATTAATGTCTTACCATAATATCCCGTCAGGACGTTGGGGAGGGACGGTAGGATGCTTGTCGAAAATATCAATTAAAGGGTCTATGTCCACCATATCATCTTCTTCATCAATAATCACTGGGGTCGATATAGGTGAAGGAGGCCGATATGCTGGCGGTGGAGGTGGTGGCGAGACTCCTACAGAACCCGCCAACATACCACCGTAATCGATGAATCGTCTCGTTCTCATTTTGTATTATTTATAAGTGTTTAAGTGTTTGGAAGGTTTTGTGTTTGAAAGGATTTTGGTTTTGAAATTGTGTTGAAGAATGAACTATTCAACGGATGATATAATGAAATTTTCAACCCTATGGATGCCCGTTGGAAAATACGTCAATTAAACGGACACAATTAATTAATGCGACTATTGGGTTCTAAACGAACATCCGTTGGAAATTTCATTCCCAAGGCAACGAATGCTGAAACGAAGGTTCGTCTCCTTTTGTAACGTGTATCCATTGTAATTTCCAATGGATGCCCGTTGAGAACAATAATCGATGTTACAGGTGTAGCCTAGCCATGATGACACCCGTCAACGGGCATCCGTTGGAAATTTCAACGGATGCCCGTTAAAAACCTGCCAATGGGCATCCGTTGCTATAGAGCAACGGGTATCCGTTGGCGCTATCTAATGGTCATCCGTTGGTGGTCTGAACATTTGTAACGGGTATCCGTTGGCAGCTTGAAGTGTCGTAACGGGCATCCGTTGCTAGTTTCCAACGGATGCCCGTTGAGATTGTACAACTCTTGAAAATTTTTTAAATGTTGATTAGAATTTAAACTTTCAACGGGTTTCAGTTGCAATTGGCAACGAATGCCCGTTGAAATATGAATATACTTAGTTAAAAATAATAAGATAGAAAAATTTATACATTACAACTACATAATTCACATTTCTTCTTCAGTAGATTCTTTAAATGACGAGTCTTCCTTCATTTGTTCATCGAATTCATCGTTGTTTTCATCGTCTATATCTTCTGGTTCAACGTCTTCATAATCGCATATGTATTCTCCATCCATGTCAGATCTTGCGAGAATTTCCTCCCGACTGTCTGTATCAATTAATTGTATCGGCTCCGGATGGTCGGTTTGTAACGAATTTTTTTCTATTGTGCTTATAACTACTCGCGACTAGATCTTTACAACGGCCCACCACTCCTCTCTTCGATGTTTCAATGTTGTTGGATATTGTATATAACATACTTGATCTGCTTGATCTATTGTGATGAATGGATTATACTTACAATATTTTCGTGCCGAAATGATATCAATTCCTCCCCATCGATTGTTTCGTGTACCATGTCTTATGGTTAGATACTTAAATTTAAAAACATTACCTTTAATCCAACGAGACCGAGATATTCTCCTTGTAAGATTTGGTGCAAAATGTCGTAGAAATTATAACCCTCTATTTCACTGTTAACGCAAAGGTCGTAATTCTATATGCTTCTATGTTTTCCTTACTTGTACGTATGGAATGTGTATCCACGAGTAAACAAAATTGGCCAACACATAATATTTCGTGCAGGACCATTAGCCAAGTCTTTTAAACATATAGGATATCTCTCATAAGAAGATTTAACCTATTAGTAAAAAACAAATGAATACTTTATAACATAATAACATCTTATTTTTATATATCTAAAACTTACGAATATACATTACTTAGTAATCTCTCAACCACGACCCATAATGTTGAAGTTTCATTTCCGTGAGTTCATCTGCATTTAGATGAGGATATATACCCATAACCTCTTCATCAAATATCATGTAATAAAAGAATGTTAACACATATTTATATATATATATATATATATATGTGTGTTTATAAGATTGATTTTCATTGTTATGTACCTTTCAAAAGGTAATAGCTCTTGACAATTTAGTAATATATATGTGTGGATGTGATTATACTCATCCGGTGTTAGAGCTAATATTCTTCGGATTTAGCTCATATACATCCAATCGATATAAATATCTCATGAATCATGCCAAATTTTGGATTATATTGATATCGATAATTTGTGTACTATTTCGCCGAACGTCTTTGTTTCGTTCAAATATGCGACTCGAAATAAAATATACTGAAGTATGTGATTTCTTCCAACATGTATTGTTTAACAATAGATCTTTAAATTGCTGCTTTGTTTTTTGCTTTTTTCTTCAGATGAAAGAAAAACCTTTCGAAAGGATACATCCATCTAAATTGAATTGTCCCACCAAATATTACCTCATTTAATATATGTATTGGCAAATGTTCCATGACATCGAAGAAGGAAGACGGAAAAACTTTTTCCAATGAACATAATACTTTAGAGATATTATTTTTCATTAATTCCAAGTAATCCTTTTTAAAATTTCTAGAAACATATATCTTTGAAAAATATGCTAATTCCACATAGCACATCGTGAATGTTTCGTGGTAACGGCTCAAAAAATGCAATTGGAATGAGTCACTGCATGGAAATGTGACAATCGTGACTTTTCAACCCGATCAGCCTCGAACCAACAATATCAACACACCGAACAATGTTCGATGCATATCCATCTGGGAACTTAACGTCTTCTTTTAACCACCTTAATAATTTAGTTTTCACCGGCCCAGACAATCTGAATACTGGGATAAGTGGCCTTCTATCTCTTAACTCCAACTCAGGTTTTCAACATATTGTCTTCAAATCTTTTCTTGATTGTATATTATCATTAGTTTTCCCCATCACATTCAAAGCAATGTCGATGATGTTATCGAAAAAGTTCTTTTCGATATGCAATATATCAAAATTATGACGTAATAACAGTGATTTCTAATATGGTAGTTCCCAAGAGATACTACGTTTATACCAGTTATGTCATTCACCTTGGCCTTTTGGTTTTCGATGCCCATGATCTCCACTGCATTGTATCGATTATTTTAAATCTCCCACTGTGTTTCATCATTCGTAAAGGATTTGTGTTCCGGTTTACATGCACGGTGCCTTTTATTTTTGTATCACGTTCTTTCGAAAATGTTTTTATCTTTTTTGAAAGCATGTCCACGAGGAATAAATCTTCTATGACAACCAAACCAACATGGTTTCTTCCCATGTACTAGTCGAAATGAATCTGTATCCTCCATACAATAGGGACATGCCAATCTCCCATGCGTACTCCATTCGGATAGCATGCCATAGGCAGGAAAATCGTTAATTGTCCACAACAAGACCGTTTTCAATATGAAATTTTTCTTTGTACTGACGTCATAAGCAAGAATTCCATCATTCCACAAATATCCTAATTCATGAATCAATGGCTGCAAAAAGACATCAAAACTTTTCTTCGAATGTTCCGGTCCTAGAATCAACAACGTCAGAAACATTACTTCTCTTTTCAAACACACATCGGGAGACAAATTATAAATAGACAAAATCACCAGCCACAAAATATTGACTTCAAGATTGTCCATATGGACTAAAACCATCGGTGTACAGGCAAAGATAAACATTTCTAGTCTCATACGCAAAGTCGAGAAATATTTCATTGAAATCTTTCCAAGTCTTACCATCCGATGCAGCGGTTCTTTTCGATTCAAATAATCTTCTCAACATGTTTGATATAGGCATATAGAACATTTTTTGTATGGTACATATTTACGTGAAGATAGTTTTTTAGGTAAAATCTACTTGCACCGCAAAATTTACATTCCAATAATTCTATATCATTTCCCTAAAACACCATGCAATTGTTTCTAAAAATATCAATTTTCTCATGTGACATTCCTAAATCTTTTAAAACATTCTTTGTTTCGTAGTATTTCTCGGGGGCTTGACTTTGTTCTGATAAATATTCACGCATGGTTTTACAAAATGAATCCATGCAATTTTTAGCAACATTATAGTCTGTTTTTATACTCATCAATCTTGATGACAAAGATAAACGAGACTGACCTTCACGATAACCTTTATATATAGGGTGTTTCGCCGAATCTAGTAGGTTGAAAAATTGGTGTGCCTCGATGTTCGACATCTCTTCGTGCGGGGGTTCATCATGAACAACTCCAGAAAAAGCATCTGACACCATTTTCACATATCGATTGGTCGTCGATACTTCATAAACAATTTCTTCATTTCTTTCTATTTCGTGTGCTTCTTGCATAATATCTGTAACGCCACAGTTATCGTCGCGAAATAACCAAAATTCGTAATTCTCTATGAAACCCACCTTATAAAGATGTTTGCAAACAATTTCTTGACTTCGATACTTCATATTTTTGCATCTTTTGCACGAACATAACATTGTCCAGCGTTCTTGACACAAAGGTTGAACCGATGCAAAACTCATGAATTGCTCCAATCCGTGTAAGAATTCTTTAGTAATTTCCTCGGTTACGGGATATTTTCTTCTACGAATCCAATCTCTTGACTTATATATATCTCTATTTGAAGAAGATGATATTTTTTTAAAAATATATTTGTTTGTTGATAGCTTGGTGGTAGAAGTCGTGTTTTCGATTATTAAATAGTGTTTTTCAATGGACATCCGTTAGAAATTTCAACTGGTACGAGATCTTTTCTTCTATAAATCCACTCTATTGATCTATATATATCTTTATTTGACATTTTTTTAAATATATTTGTTTGTTGATAGCTTGGTGGTAGAAGTCGTATTTTCGGTTATTAATTAGTATTTTTTCAACTGACATCCGTTAGAAATTTCAACCGATGGCCGTTGAAAATTGTAACGCATGCCCGTTGAAAAATCACGTTGAAATATCCCAACGACAACTTCAAAAATCACAATTCCAACAGGCATCCGTTGCGACTATCAACGAACATCCGTTACGACTCTCAACGGACATCCGCTGCAACGTGCAATGCGCATCCATTAGCTGGTTTTTGGGATTTCCAACAACGGTTCTTTGGGTATTTGAAACGGATAGAGTCCGTTGGAGATTCGTTGGAAATCACAATGGATTGTTACACATATTAGTCTATTGATCGTTTTACGGTATCCGTTGGCGTTCGCTGGAATTTGTCATCAACGGACAGATCCGTTGATCCACCCGTCGAAAAACGCGTATTTTTTTATAGTGGTGGGTTCAGGCCGGCCTCGGATCGGGCCGGTGCACCATGATTGGAAAAATATATATTAGTTAATTATTTCAAATCATGAGATATTTACTAACTTTTTAATCGAATAGATATAAATTAAAGAGTTTAAAAATTAATAAATGTATATAAATATTTCATCGACATCGACTACCTTTATTTCTTATTCTAGTCAAACAATGGTTTGAATGATAATTTAATCTAATAATTTGTTCATAGTTCTAATTAAAATTATACTTTCCTTCACACCCAAATTTTATCTTGACATATCAAAATATTTAACCATCAAAATTTCTAAATAATGAGATAAATCAAAATTTATCATCTCCATGTGCTACAAATTTGAATCAAACACTACATGATAAATCCTGGTTTCGAACAATAAAATCCATTTGGAATGAACTTTATAAATGAGTTTTGGACGTACGACCACTCTTCAAAACCAGACGCCCGTAATTCGAGTCGGTCAGATTTTTGGAAGGAATATTACATTGGATAATTTTCAAATGGACTTATATAAATAATTTTTAGGCTGATTAGAAACTAATTTAATAGTTCCACAAATAATCAAGATTTATAAACAAACCATTCGTAAAACGTCCGCAATAACGAACGATTTTTGTACAAATAAAAATGCATTCGTAATTTTACAGATGAACCGCACAATCCATCCAAAAATTATAATTTCTAATAATAAATACAAAAAATTTACTTATTTCATCAAGGATCAATAATATACGACATCGGCTCAAACATTCCTTATTTTGATACAACACCCAACGACTATAAGATGGAGAGTTAGCTTTTGAGATTAGTTAGACCAAACTTCATGATTGACATGTCATTAGAGCATGGTTCGTACTGATTTAAATTTACCGATGTTGGACCCCGATTGTGATGTTCACGCTATAGAACAAAGTCTGAACGTGAAAAAGAGTGTTATGTTTGTGTTGTCTCACATTGGCTATGACATTAACTATAAACTCTTATATATAGAATTGGACAACACTATAAAACTAACTTTTGATATTAGTTATTAGTTAGACCCAAATACATATTTGAAAAATCTAAAAGTATAAAATCGCTAAAGAAAATATTGTTTTTCAAATCTAGACCATACTTAATGCTTATATATCCATCTTAGAACAATTATTTGTATCAAAACGATCCAAAACATATAAATTGACAAAAAATGAATACACAACTTTAAATAATCCTAACAAACGCGGTACAAACAATAACTGTTGGGTTGCTAAACGAAAACAATAACTGTTGGGTTGCTAAACGGGTGCAGAAGCGTATTTTAACAACCCGGATTGAAGATCTAGTCAAGTTCGGATTAGTATTTCGGGGTTTCAACGAACTACGGAATTAGAAACAATTTCGATAATACATGTTACGTTGAATGTTGTGATTGTCGGATGTAAGACTTGATAGCTCAAGTCCTCTACTCCTATCCACGCCGAGATCGGATCTGCAATCAACGGTTGGTGCGGAATTTTACAATGAACGAAATTGTTTTCGTTCTTCGTTTTTCTTTCTGACGGCTATTGTTTTAGTGTTTAGATTTGTGCTTATGTAATCTAATAACGAAAACATCTTTTTTGTTTCTTAAATAATTATTAAATTTTTTAATAATTACACTTAAACCCGTGACTATTGAAATATTACATAATATGCATAATACTTTCAATCTCACACTTGCCTTTACGTAATATCTCAAACAGTCGAAGTACATGTATCTCCATATACATACTTGCATGTACATATGATGTACTACCCCCAAAAGAAAACCAAGTACAATTATATTCTTCAGTGCTAGCAGATGAATATAATTGTATTCCACACTGATTGTATAACAATCATAAGCAGATACCGAGACTCTCGTATGCGTGTGAACTCGTAGGTTCATCACTAAACCGGTAGCCAATTAGTCTCCGCTAATTAACTAATCGAGGTTGGCGTTTAGCAACACTCCCCAACGACCGGATAGTGTGAAGCAACATCCTTACTCATTTGAGTAACAATCTTACCCAAAACGAATCAAGGTGAAGTTGACGTTAGTATTTCCTTCCATCTTTACAACTTCGGATGCATCCTAGGCATGGTTATAGCTGTCAGCTTTACAGATCATCAACTATGTCTCATGTCAATCACAACTGACTGATGAATGAATCTAAGAAACACCTTTCTCGTCATTCAATGTACTCTAGCCATAGATTCGTACAGTCATTATGATTAATGACAACATAGAGCTCACACTCTTACCAAGAGTTGGCGGATCTCATCTTGATCAGTCACTAACTACGCAAATATCTAATTATTCTCAATAACTATTCAGCTAGTACTCTAAGATACTAGGTGTCGAGAATCAAAGAATAATAGATAAGATGCTGGTTACTATGTTGATCTCAAGTCTAAGGAAAAACTAACTATCTAACTATCTGGAGAAATCTTAATGACAGTTCATTGGTTATTTAACCATTAAGCATTTCTCCCTTTAGGTCAGTCCAGTGATCACATCATCGTGTGTATCACCCACATATGTGATTCAGTAAAAGAGATCTACTAATTTCTATCAACATAGAACTTATCACATACATGTTGTTCTTTCCGGATCACTATAGTCCGTGTAGTGATCCTATGAACAAGAACAAGAACTATACCAAAACTTGAATCTCTTTATTATGATATCTATCATAATGGCAAGTTTCAGATTTAATCTTTGGACTCTATCAAACACTTTATGAAACTCATCAAATGAAAATAATGCCATATATATTATTAAAAATGAAATCGATGTCTAAAATTACAACTCGCTACATGTCTATAAACTAATGCAAGCTAGTCATCTCTCTCAATCCGATCCTCAGTTTATGCTTGTCAAACTCCTTTGACCCAAGCGCCTTCGTGAACAGATCTGTTGTGTTTTCCTTTCCATCCACCTTTTGGACTTGCACGTCCCCATGCGCTATGATCTCTCGTATCAAGTGAAACTTCCTTAGAACATGTTTCAATTTCTGATGAGACTTTGGTTCATTCGACTAGACAATAGTCCCGGTGTTATCACACAATAAAGGAACGGATTCCTTTATCGAAGGTACAACACCAAGTTCATCTATGAACTTTCTCATCCAAACCGCTTCTTTAGCTGCTTTGCAAGCCGCTATATATTCTGCTTTAGTCACCGAATCTGCTATAGTAGCCTGCTTGGAACTCTTTCAACAAACTGCGCCTTCATTCAGACAAAAACACATAGCCTGAAATCGACCGACTGTCATCCTTGTCTGTCGAGAAACTCGCATCAGTGAATCCTTCTAATTCCAAGTTAGAACCACCATAAATGAGAAACTGGTCCTTAGTCTTTCTCTAGTACTTAAGGATGTTCTTAACAACCTTCCAGTGTTCCTCACCAGGATCTGTCTGATATCTATTCACTACACTTAGTGCGTAGGCTACGTCAGGCCTAGTACACGTCATGGAGTATATGATAGCTCCCACTGCGCTAGCGTAGGGAAGCCGACTCATGCGTTCTCTTTCCTCCGGGGTCTTAGGACAATCCTCCCTAGAAAGAGAAATTCCAGTGCCTATCGGTAGATAGCCTTTCTTCAAACTTTCCATATTGTATCGTCTCACGATTCTGTAGATGTACTAGGATTGTGACAACCCAAGCAACCTCTTCGATCTATCTATATAGATCTTTATTCCCAAAATATAGGCTGCTTCTCCTAGATCCTTCATGGAGAACTGATCAGACAACCACGACTTCGTTTCTTGCAATGCCAGAATGTCATTCCCTATGAGCAATATGTCATCCACATAAAGCACAAGGAAGACAATCGCGCTCCCACTAAACTTCTTGTACACACAAGGCTCTTCATCACATCTAACAAAGTTGAACTCTTCAACTGCCTTATTATAGCGAATCATCCAGGTTCGAGAAGCTTGCTTGAGTCCATAAATGGACCTCTCAAGCTTGCATACCATATGACTTTGAGCTGGGGACGTGAAACCCTCAAGTTGAGTCATGAAAACCTCTTCCTAGAGCTCTCTGTTAAGGAAAGTTGTTTTCACGTCCATTTTCCAAATCTCATAATCATGGAATACCGTTATCACAAGCAGAATCCGAATAGATTTGAGCATTGCCATAGGGGAGAACATTTCTTCATAGTCAATCCCTTCTCGTTGACTATACCCCTTGGAAACTAGACGAGCTTTATAGGTCTCTACCTGCCCGTCTGCTCTAATCTTCTTCTTGTAAACCCATTTACAACCGATCGATTTGGAAGCCTGTGAAGGATCAACCAAAGTCTATACTTTGTTGATCTTCATAGATTCCATCTCGGATTCCATGGCTTTCCACTACTTCTCAGAATCTGGGCCTTGTATAGCTTCGTGGAAAGTCAACGGGTCGTCATCTCTATGATCGACCACGTCTTGTGCACCATCAGATTTAGTCTGTCAAGTGCACGTCGAGAACGTGTTGACCTTCTCAAGAAAGCCTGTGTAGCAGGTTCAACCTGCACTGGATATCTTGTTAGACTGTTCCTGAACTTGTTCCTGAACAGGCATTGTCACTTCAGCATTTGAAGATGAAGCGTCGGAGCCTAACAACATATCTCCCAGCCAAGATCGCTCATTTGACATCTCATGTCCATGAGCTTGTGTTGGATCGTCGGGTTCTTGAATCTTGTCAAGAACTACTTCTCCACCATGATCTCCTTCCTCAAGGAATTCCCTTTCAAGAAAGGTTATTTTTCTAGCCACGAACACTTTGTGCTCAGACGAGTGGTAGAAATAATATCACATAGTTTCCTTAGGATAACCTATGAACCTATACCTGTTAGACCTAGCATCTAACTTGTCTGGCTGAAGTCTCTTAACGAAGGCCGGACAACCCCAAACCTTGATGTGTCTAAGGTTTGGTTTCCGTCCTTTCCATATCTCATATGGAGTCTTTGAGACTGCTTTAGTAGGAACCTTGTTTAAGATATAAGCAGCTGCTTCTAAAGCATAACCTCACAGATTTATTGGAAGATCCGTGAACCCCAATCAAGCATCGGAAACCACACTCGCCACGCAGGCGCGGATTTATGAATAGGAGATGTTGTGCTTCCCATTCATTCCCAGCCTTCTTCTTCCTAAGTATTGGATTAGCCTAGTGTGGATAGAACCATATTTAATAAAGTCTGATTTCTCCTTTCGGACACACCATTATGCTGCGGTGTTCCAAGAGAAGTCCACTGAGACAAAATCCTATTTTGCCTTAGATAATCGACAAATTCATGACTAATATATTCACCGACCCGGTCAGATCTCAACACCTTGATACTCTTTCCGATTTGTTTCTCCACTTCACTGCGGAATCTCTTAAACATTTCAAAAGATTCGGACTTGTGTTTCATCAGGAACACAAATCCATACCTCGACATATCATTAGTGAACGTGATGAAATATGAATATCCACCCTTGGCTTCAACTCTCATCGGTCCACATACATCAGTATGTATGAGTACTAGGAGTTCTGTAGCTCTCTCTCCGGTTACACTAAACGGAGATTTAATCATCTTACCTGTGAGGCAAGACTCATAAGTTGCATAAGATTCATAATCAAAATGGCCTAAAAGATCATCTTTATACAACCTGTTTATCCTCTTCTCACCGGTGTGACCAAGTCTACAATGCCAAAGGTACGTCTGTCTTTGACGATCATCTACCTTTCTCTTATGGCCCGAAACATGAATGTTATTTTGTTCTACATTAACATCAGGTAAGATATAAAGTCCTTGTTGCAAATAACCATTCACACATAAATCATCACCATGATAAATAGAGCAAATATTATTACTAAAAATTGTTCGAAATCCACGTCTATCAAGCATAGAAATAGAAATTATATTCGAAACAAACTTCGGAACATAATAACAGTCGTCGAACAACAAAGTCTTGCCCGTAGGCATAATAAGGGAAATTGATCATACGACTAGAGCAGCAACACTTGCGCCATTTCCAACCTTTAGACTGAACTCCCCCTTTCTCAACCTCCTACTGATCCTCAGCCCCTGCAACATATTGCAGACGTTAAAACTGCTACCGGTATTCAATATCATCT
This sequence comes from Gynandropsis gynandra, assembly GCA_036759665.1. Lineage (NCBI taxonomy): Eukaryota > Viridiplantae > Streptophyta > Magnoliopsida > Brassicales > Cleomaceae > Gynandropsis > Gynandropsis gynandra. Next base: position 68,791,092 of record CM071860.1, on the reverse strand, counting down.
AGATGAATCAATAGTAGTTAAAGATAACGTGAAATCATTTTCCATGAGAATCCCACATTGTTTCTTGCCCTTGAGAGACTGCAGGTATTCCTTGTAGTTCGTCTTCCAATGTCCTTTCTTCTTGCAGGAGAAACACTCAGCATCTGATTCGTTAGCTTCTCATAGGTCAACACCAGGCGCAAATTCCGTTGCCATTCGTCGAAGTTAACCAGCTTGTTGGTCTCGAGGATTGAACACAAATTAAACTGAGACATTCTTAGGAGATCTGAAAACAAAGGAAAATTTAACAGCAGAGAGTTAAACATTGTAAATATCATAAAGACATAGACTTAATCTAAATGATATTTTTCGTTAATCAACGTTACAATAACATTAAAAATCTTATTTCCTATTAGCATCAATCTATATCTATATGTCTGAGCCCCTTGGTAGTCAAGAGTTTTCCAAACATATAAAATAGATTCTTTACAAAATTTTATCCCAATAAAATTTGTAGTGAATTAAAACGCGACTTTATATCACATAATCACCTGGTAATCAGGTCGTCCCTATCGATATAGTTGAGTTCATCCTTCAGCTCATGATCAGATAACAATTAAGTTCATATCCCCTGGGTAGTCCAGGCGTTTACAAGAACTAATTGTTCCCTCCCAATAGACATCTAATGTCATAGACGTATGAATCAAATTCTTGAACTACATGCCTCCTGGTAGTTAGGTCGTACCATGTAAATGAGAACCTATTCAAACGTCTACTACGAAGGAAAAGCCTAACGATAAACAATTTATCGTCTAAGAACTCAATTAATAATATTTCAAAATTTTTAATTTTAATTTTTTTTTCAGCATGAGCGGATTACCCACGCCTGCTCGGGCTCACGCGTCGCGCCCGATCGGGCTCGCTGAACACTAGGGTTAGGGTTTCTAAAAATCTCTGCCACCGCCCTCTCGCCGGTCGCCCGCTCCGGCCGTGAAGAGCCGCCGACTCTGGGCGCTTGCGAACCGCCACTCGACCGGCTATGAATCACCGACATCGGGCACCGAAGCGGTGAGGGTTCGTCTAGGGTTTCTGAAACCCATTCTGTGTCGAACGCCCTTTCCCTCGCCCGTCGCTCGTGCACCGTCCTCGCTGCTCGCCGCGTCGTCGCGCGCAGACCGTCGCGACCCTCGATGTCAGATGTCGCGCAGTGCGACGTCGCCCGATGATGCGTATCAGAGTTAAATAAAATAACCTAAACTACCCGCAAGTGCATGGCACGTGTGTAGTATTTTAGGTGTCGATCTCACAGAGACTACGCAACACAATCTAAACTCGAACTATGAATCAAACTTGCTAACGAAAGAATATGGATGAAGAACGAAATACTGAAAGTAAATAATGAGTTGGTTCTTAAGGATAGGACAAACGTTCTAGGAATCCAGTTTCACCACAAGACTACCGAAACCGACAATCAATCTATCTATCATGCAATCCCAGTTAAAGCTATCTAAGGCAAACGATCCTAATATGATATCTACCATCTCTCGAGGCATAGACACGTGATCTAGACAAGTTGCCCCCTACTTTCGTGGCTGACACCTTGAACTAATCCCATAGGCTCTATGATTCATCCGTTTCACTCTCAACCGTTGCTACCCTACTTTCGTGGCCTAACCTCGGTTGTTCTTCATGCGTCTGTAAACAAACATAAACAAAGTAGAAAGTCTAAGGAACATGAAAACCAAGCGAAACCGAAGTGTCGGGTTGATCTCCAATGCTCCTTGCTTGCCTCCTTGCAAGAATTCTTCTCCAATCATGAACTGAATGAAAGGTTCAATGTAAGTTATCTCTAATGACGTCTTCTGCCTCCTTTTATGCCTCCTAAGTCGGTCTAATTGTTTCCTTAATCTCCCCCACGAGTTCCCTTTTGTTTTTAGTTAATTTTACTTAACTTGGCTGATTACTCGGGTCGCGACCCGCTCGGGCGCTGAATATGCCCGCTCGGGTGCAGCTAGGGCAGAACGCGCGGGTCATGGGGTTGCAAAGGATGCCCGCTCGGGCATGAAGAGTGCCCGCTCGGGTATAAGGCAGTTGGTCGGGCATTTCATTGCCCGAATCGTGCGTGACTTGCGCACAAAATTTTTCGTAGCTTTTGCCCGATCTTGCATGAGTTGTGCCCGACCGGGTGGAGGCTCTTCTTGCTAGATCTCGTCCCGTTTGTCCCGTGATGATCCCCGAAGTTGTTCCTTAGCTCCGTGCATGTCCTTTTAGCTCCGAAATGATCCAAATACGCGTAAAAACCTGTAAGAACATGAAAAACACGAAAACAAGTAAAACGGATACGGAATCATACGTAAAGCAACACATATAAATAAAAAATGTCTCTTAAATCGTGTAAGAAATACGTATGAAAATGAGATGATCACCCGGGTAGTCCACTCGCCCGCTCGTTTCAGCCTTCGCGATGGGCGCATGAAAACGCCACCCACTTTCGGCCTCTCCTGTGCCGCGCCGCCGCTGGCGGTTGCCCTAGGACGTGCGCCAACCCTTCGCCTTCGACCGACGACCCTCGTGCGGCTGGCTAGGGTTACGGTCGTCGCCCAGTTCGAGCCTCGTTAAGGCGTCTGTTCGTGCGGTTCTTCGCGTGTGCCGCCAATCACGGATTTCGATCCAATTTTCATCCAAAAAAATCAAAAATTAATCCTAAACAGACGGTCAGACGCTCTGATACCACTTTTGGGTTGCCAAAAGGGTGCGGAAGCATGTTTTAACAACCCAGATTGAAGATCTTGTCAAGTTCGGATTAGTTTTTCGGGGTCTCAACGAACTACGGAATTAGAAACAATGTCGATAATACTTGTTACGTTGAATGTTTTGATTGTTGGATGTAAGACTTGACAGCTCAAGTCCTCTACTCGTATCCACGCCGAGATCAGATCTGCAATCAACGGTTGGTGCGGAATTTTACGATGAACGAAACTGTTTTCGTTCTTCGTTTTTCTTTTTGACGGCTATTGTTTTAGGGTTTAGATTTGTGCTTATGTAATCTGATAACGAAAACTTGTTTTTTGTTTCTTAAATAATTATTAAACTTTTTAATAATTACACTTAAACCCGCGATTATTGAAATATTACATAATAGGCATAATACTTTCAATAACATCCTATTTATTTATTTATTTATTTAATTTACTTCGTTATTTTTTTGGTATATTTATGGACTTTACTATATTTATTAAGATTATCCAACTAGTGGATGGGTTTGTGTTGTGCTACTTTTAATGAGTTCGTGTTCTGTCTTATCGCTAAGAGAAGATGGACTACAATACAATAAAATACCATAATTTCATTATTCAAACAAGAATCACTCAAACAACATTGAAGCAAATTGAAGAAAATTACAAAAACTCAAACAGAAAACAATGATTTGGAAGCAAAGAGAGAGAAATCCATATAATCTTATCTTAGAATTTGAACGAGAGGAATGCGTCAAACGATACGTCGACAGAGTGTAAGGCCATCACCAATTGAAATTAGAGAGGTCTCGACCCGATGATCAGAAGCAAGACGCTTGTTGAATTCCATTATGTTTTTTGTAAAGCCTCTCAAATGCTCTGGAATTTCCTCTTCTTTCTCAGCCACAAATCCAAACCACAATGTGTTGTCATAGGCAATCACACCCCCCACCTTTACCAATTTCACCAATCTCTCGTGGTAATTTATGTAGTTGGGTTTGTCTGCGTCTACAAAGGCGAAGTCAAATTCCGATTTCTCTTTATTCTCCTGTCATGATTTCTTATATATTTGATTAAGCACATTGGATAATTCGATATTTATGAACGCATTTTGATTGTTTATAATCTGTAATATTGTCATACGTCGCTCAACATTTGGTCCAAAATCGGGAGAGCTGGCGAGTGGATGAAGTTGATCTTGTGTTCCACGCCTGCTTTCTTCATGAATTGTTTTCCCAATTCGTAGTATTCGATTTCAGGGTCTATTCCTGTAATCTGCATAAAAATGTAACGGATAACAAATACATATATTATATATATTATCGTGTGTTTGGATTCACACGATTAGAAAACGTGGTTATGTGTTTTACCATATCATCTTTGACATTAATCATATGTGGTATTAGACAAATCAAAACCCTTGACTTAACTTTTAGATTGAATTAAATCCAACTTTATTTGATATTGTATCAAAATTTAATTCTATCATTATTTGAATATTCAAATATTATTGGATCGACTATATTTGTGAATGAAAATGTTATATATGAAGATGTTGATAATAAACTTCTATGTATTTCATTTTATATCCTTAATTTCTTTACTTATATTTTGGTTGAATTAAACCCAATTTAATTTGATAAAATTAAGAATATTTGGAAGAAAAAGGAAAAGAGAAAGCATACGCGGCCTTCATGGGGCAATGCAAGGGCTGTAGTGAGTAAAGAATAGCCTGTGAATACACCGATCTCAATCGTGTTTTTGGCGTTCATGATCTTTATAAGCATAGACAGAAAATTAGCCTCATCCACTGCTACTTCCATTACGAATCTGTAAGTATGAATACATTGTATTAATTTATATTACATTAACATTATATTTATTACGTATAGTTTGGAAGGCAAAGACAGACTTACAATTTGTTATATTTCGCTAACGTAGCTTCTCGGAGTTTCTTCAGCTGCTCGTGTTCCCTCGGGTACGCATTCGTCTCCAAAATGTACTGTGAAAATCACATATATATATCCTCTTATATATATATATATTCAATATCTAATCCTTTTAATAATAAAGTTAACATAAATGTTATGATAAGTTGTCCCACATCGGCTAGGACATGAACTTTGGGACTTGTATATATGGTGTTGGGCAACCCTAAACTCTTGAGCTAGCTTTTGGGATTAGTTAGGCCTAGCCCATATTTGACATGGTATCAGAGCCCGGTTCGTCCCGATTTGAATATACCGATGTTGGGCCCCCGATTGCGATGTCCACGCTCCAGGATCGAGCCTGGGCGTGAGGGGGAGTGTTATGATAAGTTGTCCCACATCGGCTAGGACATGAACTTTGGGACTTGTATATATGATGTTGGACAACCCTAAACTCTTGAGCTAGTTTTTGGGATTAGTTAGGCCTAACCCATATTTGACAATAAACTCTGCAAAATTCATAATAATCTTCAACAAAAGGAGAGAAATTACATTTGTGAGAGCATCGCTCTTAAGAATGCTTTTGGACGTCATTGCTTTTTATTCTCTTCCGTTCGTCCTTCTTCTTCATTCGGTGCAACATATGCGGCTATATATATATATATTTGTGTATATATATATGTGTATATATATGCTCATCTTCGGAAATATCTGTACGTAAAATTAGGTGTGAATTATTGCAGTTATAGAGATGGAAATTTAAGAAAAATGGTTGGCAACTTTTGCTTTTTGGAAGCCATTATGAATTCATAGATCACGTTATATTTTAATTTTGATTATTTTCTATATCACATTACATATATCTAATACTCAATATGTATATAATTTTATTAACGTGTCGTGTAAAGGATTTTAGACTAATATTTTAATTTTTTATTGTTTTATTTAAAAATAAATTTAAATTTATATATTATTTTGTAATTTTTATATATACTGAATCCTATCTGTTATATATACTCTACCTAGTGTTGATCCGTCTTGATGTTGACATCATTGACTGATCATAAAGATCAAGACAATATTATTTTATATAAATATTTAACATTTTCAAGACTAATAACAAAAAAAAACTTGTTTTCCATGTTTAATAAAATGTTGTTTTGTCCTTCACTTTCAATTTATCCAGCCTGTATTTTAATTATCCAGCGATAAACAAAAGTCAAATATACAAAAGAAGAAGAAGAAAATATGATTGCGAGAAAATATTTTCATTTTTATATATTTAAAAGTGTTAAAAATTATATATTTTACACATATTTAAAATGTTTATAAAGAATATAAAAAATTTATAAGTTAATAATTATATTTAAATACTTATACAAGTACAAATAATTTATAAAAAGAATGACATAATAATTATATATAAATAAATATGAGATAGTAAAGAGTTGAAACATTAATTTATAGTTCCCTTCGATAAAATCATAATTCGAATTCCACATGTTTAGTTCTCTTGACTCCGAATCCCATATGTTTAATCTTATTAATAGTATACTTTAACAATCTAAAAATTTATATTTTTAGTTTTTTCAAGCACCAAATCAAGTTACAATACCTAAATTTAATTAAATAGTATACAATTTTACGTTAACGTCGTGTGAGATTTAAATATTAAAATATACTAAGAAGTGTTGAGATATATTATTGAATTATAAATTGAAGGTGAATTTAGTATCAATTTTAACAAAATAATTAGTGTTCGGGTAAATTTGCTAATGGGCTTAAATATACGGTACGAAAATTTGGGCTTCTTATTAGTCCGAGCTCAAATTGTTGATCCCATAAGCAAATTTTCGTTTCAAACCAAAATATCTTGGGGGAGGGGACAGATGGCAATTTTTGATTGGTGCTCAGCTGATAAAGTATCTTCACCGCGACGCCCGTCTAAACGCAACGCGAGGCAGTGAATCGTCGTCGTCATCGTCTTCCTCATATTTTTTTCGTGGAATTTTCTCGTTGCCCAAAGCGCAAGTTTCATCTTCTCACCGTATAATTCCTGTCGGTTTCGTTCTCCTCTAAAACCCATATCCCAATATCTAAAAATTTATCGCTCTAATCGATTCAAGATCTCGTAATTCGAGGGTTTTCGAGGTATGGTGAAATCAGCTGATGATGGGTCGTCGTCGTCTTCGGTGGCGCCGTTTTTGAAGAAATGTTACGAGATGGTCGATGATGGTTCTACAGATTCTGTAATCTCATGGAGTAGAACCGGAGATAACAGCTTTGTAATCTGGGACATTACAGATTTCTCTGTTCGATTGTTGCCCAAATTCTTCAAGCACAGCAATTTCTCTAGCTTTATCCGACAACTTAATATCTATGTTAGTATGCTTCCTCTCTTTAATGGCGTTCTGAATTTCTGGTTTTATTTGGGTTTATGTCCTTGTGTTAATTCCAATTTGGTGTTTGTTTGTTGGTTTTTCGAAACAAAATCTTGCCTTAGACAGACACAATATATTGCGTGTGCGATTGATTTGGTGTTTTGGGTAATGTTAGTTCTATAAGAAGTGATCACTTTTGATGGATGATTTGCAGAGTTAGATAGATAATGTCTTGAAACAATCATCTTGAAATAGATAATGATGTGATTTTAGAGTATTGGAGCTGAATCGATCTGTGGAGTTAGTGATTATCTTTAAAAGGAATGAATATGTTCTCCTCTTGGATGTGGCAGAGGTTATACTGTAAATTTCACCTCCATCTGTGTAGCTTGAAATGGTGGCAAAGCAATGAACGACAATTTTTTATTTTGGTTTCAGGGTTTTAGAAAAGTGGATGCAGATAGGTGGGAATTTGCAAATGATGGTTTTGTGAGAGGCCAAAAGGATTTACTAAAGACTATCACAAGAAGGAAAAATGTTCAAAGTGTTGAGCAGAGAAAAAGTTGTAATGAGAAACAGGAAAAGAATGAATCAGAGCAGCCTGAAAATGGTGGATTGATGAAAGAAGTCGAGAACTTGAAGAGCGATAGAAACGTATTGATGCAAGAGTTGATCAAACTTAGACAGTACCAAGAGACTGCAGATGGTAAATTGTTACATTTGAAAGATAGGGTTCAAGGAATGGAAGAAAGTCAGCAACAGATGCTTTCATTTTTGGTAATGGTTATGCAAAACCCTAGTCTTCTTGTTCAGTTGCTTCAACCGAAAGAAAATGGGTGGCGAATGGGAGAGGCTGCAGCCATAGTAGAGGAGGTTAGTGAGGAGGCTGAATCTGTTCCAACTGGTTTTACTGAGGAGGGTGAATCTGTTGCAACTGGTCTTCCCTTGGTCACATATCAGCCGCCATTGGAGGGAACAGTAAAGCCAGTTATGACACCAATTGCATACACTGAAAATTCTCCAAATGTTTCGTCGGATAGGCTAAAAGATTTCATTAGAAACGCGGATATGATGAAAGTATGTGTGGATGAAAATCATGTGCCATTGATCATACCTGATCTATATGATGATGGGGCGTGGGAAAAGCTTCTGCTGTTGAGCCCTTTGAAGAACAACGCCAAGAACAGTAACTTGGAAGAAGAAGAAGAAGAAAAGAATGGGGGAGGAGATGCAATTGTGGAACTTGAAAATGATAAAAGCAATATGCTTGAGCTTATTCTGAGAGAAATGGAGAAATCAGATGATGATTTTGAAGTGGAATACCTTGATCCTGAGAAATCAAGGAGTCTTGATCTTCTGACAGAACAGATGGAACTTCTGGCTTCAGAACAGGAACATTAATATGTCTGAGACAGACAGGCATAACCACAGAAACCCTAATTTTGTTTATGGAAGATGATTTCGACTGGTTTAGAACCGCCATGTCTGTAAGCTCTGCCGATATATATTTTTTATTAATCCTTTCAAAATTTCTTGTTTGCATTTAGTTGAAACAATGAGACATATCATGACTTGAACATAAATAACCCAAAAATAGTAAAAGTTCGAATGATAATAGTTTCATTATTTGTCAAAATGATGTAAGGGAGAACTCACTAAAACTCTTAATTGAAAAACATCCTAATCTAACATAAATCCAAAAGATCCATTAATCCATATCTATAATACTTTCAAATTCACTTTTGATGCACTTTAACCGCACTTACTATTAGATAGAGGAACTCTCTCCTTCAGAATAAATCTTCTATGTACCGAAAGGATACCTCTCAAACAGAATGTTTGTTGAAATTAAACCCTCTGTACAACCCAAATCTTCTATGTATCAAAAGTAGATATGTCAAATTGGATTGGGTTTAGTGGATTAACCCAACACAACCCATTTAAAATATAAATGGGTTCTTGATAAATGAGCATAAATTTATATGGGTTTAACGGGTTTAAAACTCATTTATATTTATTTTAATGGGTTTTACCAATGTAGCACATTAAGCCCGTTTATTTTTCACTTCAAATTCACCGTCATTCCGAATATCCGATTTTGACCTCTATTTTACTCGATTTGTCTAAATTTTAACCCGATTTCACCCAATTTCATCGAATTTCAAATCGTCACTCAACTTTAACTCGATTTCACCCAATTTTAACTCGATTTCACTCCATTTCCCCTGATTTCACCTAATTACTCGATTTCACCTACTTTCAACCATATTTCACCCAATTTTAATTCGATTTCATCCAATTTTAACCCGATTTCACCTAATTTTAACTCAATTTCACCGAATCTAAACCCAATTTTAAACTAATTCCACCCAATTTAGCTTGATTTCATCGATTTTTAACCCGATTTCGCCCAATTTTAACTCGATTTCATCCAATTTCACCGGATTTCAAATTTATTTCACCCAATTTTAACCCGATTTCTACTCGGTTTCTTCACATTTCACTGAATTTCAACCTGATTTCATCCAATTTTGACTCAATTTCACCCAATTTTAACTCGATTTCATCCAATCTCATCGGATTTCAAATTTAGCTCACCTAATTTTAATCCGATTTTAACTCGATTTCATCACATTTCACCAAATTTCAACCAGATTTCATCTAATTTTATCTCAATTTCACCCAATTTTAACTTGATTTCATCCAATTTCACCGGATTTCAAATTTATTTCATCCAATTTTAACTCGATTTTAACTCGATTTCATCACATTTCACCGAATTTCAACCCGATTTCATCTAATTTTGTCTCAATTTCACCCAATTTTAACTCGATTTCATCAAATTTCACCGGATTTCAAATTTATTT
>CM071860.1:68687669-68739711 GCA_036759665.1 Gynandropsis gynandra | reverse complement strand
TTATATATATAATTTTTATATAAATATATAGTTATAAATAATATATTAATATCTGATTAAGTGTAATAAATTTAAAAATATTTTAAATATTTATATTTATATTTGTATAATATATATAGATTTTTCCTATTTTTATGTAAAGATTATATGGATATTAATAAGATATTAAAAGTTCTTGTAAAAATTTTAAGTCATTTAATTATATTAATAATCGATATAATTATATTTAATAAAAAAATTAATTAAAAAAAATACTTGCTTAGATGGTTTCACCACAAGGCTCCTTTTGCAAGAACTTTTATATATATAATTAAGTGTAATAAATTTAAAAACATTTTAAATATTTATATTTATATTTATATAATATATATAGATTTTTCCTATTTTTATGTAAAGATTATATGGATATTAATAAGATATTACTTGTAATTGTAAAAATTTTAAATGATTTAATTATATTAATGATTAATATAATTATATTTAATAAAAAATTAATTAAAAAAACTTTTGTGACTTTACCTATTTTTATGTAAAGATTATATGGATATTAATAAGATATTAAAAGTTCTTGTAAAAATTTTAAATGAGTTAATTATATTAATGATTAATATAATTATATTTAATAAAAAATTAATTAAAAAAACTTTTATTTAGGTGACTTTACCGCAAGACTTTTTGTGGTGAAAAAAAAATCGGAACTACAGAATTGCCATCTCCAGTTAAAATTTAGAAAAAGGAGATGAAATTTTGGTGGTAGATCCGATCCGAGGGCTTTGGTTTGGAAGGCCCATCAGACAAAATTGACATCTTGTTTATTTTGTACGGTAACATATTCAAGTAATTGGGAAACAAAATTGAAAATATTTGGATTTTATTTATATTGTTATCATATATAGAGAGAGATCATATAATCATATATTTTAATTTTTTATCCATGACATTTAATTAAAATTGTGAATTTTTAAATTTTCCACTTTTGTTTTTAAATGTTGGTGGTATATCATAGGAATAAAAATAGGAATATGGATTTCAAAAAGTTAACTAATATATGTGTATATATATCAAGGTTCAAGAAAGCGTTAAGTGTTAGGCGAGCGGACATCCAGTGCCTAACGTCCAGAGAGTCTAGACGGTGTCTAGTCGGACTAAGCGGATATATATATTTTATTTTTATTTAATATAATTATAATATAAATATTTAGAATTAAATATTTATAAGTACTTAATTTTATAAAAAACATATAAATAAATAAATTTTAGTATTTATAAAAATATTTATAAATATTTAATGCACAATATCAAAATTACAATAAAAAACAATATGAAACAAACAAAATATAGAAAATGGTTGTCGAGTGAGGATGTTTTTTGACCAAGATAAGGACAAAGGCGATGGCGAATGCGAGAAATGAAGCCAAAGGTGGAGATGAAACAAATATGAAGAGGGGAAATGAAGGCGATGGTAAAAGGTGAAGACGATGACAACATACGAGAGACAATAGAAGATAATAAAAACAAGGTTGAAGGCAAAGAAGAGAATGAGATACGCATGTCAGGATAAAAGATTCAGATGAAAATAATAAACTATGAGAAAGACAAAATGAAATGACGATGGTAAAGTCGATAAAACTTAAATAGACATTATTGAACTTAGGAATACATATATGTATATCTATTGAACTTAGGTATATAATATATATATATATATATATATGAATGACACTTGTTTCCGTGTCTGCGTCTGTGGCCATTGCAGAAAAACTAATGGAGGCAAAAAATGCATTTGATACTCTAGATACTGACCAATATCCAAGACGAATCTAGCTCGAATGATACATTATGACGATGCAAATCTATCCATCGTGTGTCACTCTATGATTTGAATTTTGGTAAAGGTTCAGGTGCATTTTTTATACATTAAAAATTTTGCATATAAAAGAAAATCATGAAGGATGTTGTTACTATAACTTATCAATTTTGTTCCTCTAAATTAGAATATACATAAAAAAAAATACAACACCAATAGAAAACACAAGATAATAAACTTTTCAAAAAAATCATAAATTACTACTAGATTCAACCACAAAAATGATTATTGTTAAAAAAAAGTTTCTGTAGCATTATAAAATTAATATAATAAGCAATAAATAAAACGATTTGGAAAGGAGCCGGAGAGTCATACCATTGGCAAAAGGTTATGTACACGAAAAAACAGTAAGAGAAGAAACTAAAACCCTAGAACCATTACGTAGTGAACACGGCAACCATTCACTCTTCATTTATTCTACTACACTCTTACCGTCCTTGCCTTGACTTAAACGTGACGGCAAATTCCGATGGCCGCGAAGGTATACTGGCCTCGGAATTCTCCCCGAAGAAGGAAGAAGAAATCCCATTTGGGTCATTGCTCGTTCCTTCTTCAGATTCCTTCCATTTATTCACCTTTTGCACCAGAGGTGTATTATAGTCAATACCGTAAACATCATCTGAATCTTCACGTTCCACTGGTTTCCATTGTTGTACGAGTGACGAAAGCACGTTCACGACATGACCCATGTCGGGTCTCTGATAGGATTCTCTGCCAGTGCAATGATTAGCAAGTTCAGCTACTTTGTTGATACTGATTAGGGTTTCTTCACTAAGCTCCATGGTTCCATCAATGGCCTTTGGAAACATGTCTTTGTTAATGTACATTCTCCTAAACCATCCTGCAAGATGAACGTTATCTTCCGACTGTGTATTGTCTAGGGCTTTTCTGCCTGTTATTAGCTCCATGAGGATGATTCCGAAGCTGAACACATCTACTTTCGTTGTAACTCTTCCCGTCACTACAAGACATCAGAATCAGAACTAATACGAAAGAAACTTTCTATTTTTGGGACAGAATCATACATACCTGCATATTCTGGTGCAAGATAGCCAAAGGTTCCTGCAATTCTTGTCTCGATCGAGTGTTTGCCATCGGGAGCAAGTTTAACCAAACCAAAGTCAGAGACTTTGGCACGCATATCATCACCCAGAAGAATATTAGAAGGTTTAAGATCTCTATGGATGAAGCTTTGATGAGCCAAAGAATGTAAATACTCAACACCTCGAGCCACATCCAAAGCAATAACCAATCTTCTAGACCATTCCAAACATTCCAATCCTTGTTCCTTCCAATGGAAAAGATGCCTACTTAACGTCCCTTGAGGCATGTATTCATAAACCAGAAGCCTCTCATTGCCTTCCAAACAATACCCAAGAAGAGCCACTAGATTTCGATGACGAACTTTGGTAAGAACTGCAATCTCAGATTTGAATTCCCCTAAACCCTTTTCACTTACATTCGAAGATTCCATTCTCTTCACTGCAATCTTTGTTCCATCAGCCAATTCTCCTCCATAAACAATTCCAAACCCACCTCTCCCCAGAATTTTCTTCTCACTGAAATTACACGTAACTTCTTTCAAAACCTGGATTGAGATCACCAGATTCCCAGCTTCACCCACATGGATGTCATTCTCTACTGTGCCTTGATCACCTGAATGTTTAGGATGAACCACCGTTGCATTTGGACTTTGCTTCTTATCAAGCTGTCTCCTTTTTTTACCCCAAAGAAAAACAACCAATCCAATAAGCAGCAACCCTAGTAAAGATCCAATCACAGCACCCACAATTTTGCCAGTGTTTCCTTTACTGTCACTATTCCCAGAAGATCCCCCAGAACCAGGAGGAGAATTCGAAGGTTCATCTTTTCCGATGTTAGGGTTCCCACTGGTGTCCACGTTCACGTTTGGACTAAAACTCGGTACTGCACCGTTCAAATGATTATTTGAAACATCCAGAATTTTCAGTTTACTCAACTGTGTGAGCTCTGCCGGAATAACACCGGAGATGTTATTCTGGGAAAGGTTGATAGCCTGAAGAAAGGTAAGATCTGCAAATCTTGGAGAGATACGGCCAGTGAGACCCATGTTCTTGAAGTTGATGACTATAATGTTACCTCCTGAACAAGTTATCCCAATCCAATTCTGACAAGGATCGTTTCCTTTCCAGTTCTGAGCGAATCTTACAGGATAACCAAATGTTTCGGCAATTGAAAGCAATGTGTTAACACGAGGATCACAAGGAACTCCAGGATCATCCAAACAGAAACTATTGGTCCCTGAGATCATATCAAGTTGAACCTTTCTAGTGTCGAAATTAGGGGTTGGTCCTTGAAGCAGATTATTGGTTAAATTCACAATGAATAGAGATTTTGACTCAACGAAAGATGAAGGAACAATACCCGTTAATTGATTATCCCTCACGCTGAAATTCATCAAGGAATCTAAACCTGAAATGTCCATTAGCGGACCAGAGAACTGGTTACCGTGTAACCAAACCTGTGTTAAAGCAGTCATGTTCTGTAAGACCGATATCGATCCATTCAGCTTTTGCCCATTCACCCACAGAGTTTGAATCGACGACCCGGCGAGGCTCAATGGCAGTTCGCCCACGAACGAATTACTAGACAAATGCAGGATTTTCAAACTCGGGAATGTTTGCCCACCGAGAAAATCTGGAATTTTCCCAGAAATATTACAATTGACAACGGAGAACTCTTGAAGAGAAGTCGCGTCTTTTAAACTCACCGGGATTTCCCATTGACCAAAAGGGTTGTTGTCCAAAACCACCACCTGAAGCGAACTCAAACCCGTGAAGAAATCTGGAGGAATCGAAGTAAACCCATTGTCATGGAGATTCAGAGTCATCAACGAGTTCAACCCGGCAAGGCTTGGGATTGGACCAGTGAGTTTGTTCTGCATCAACTCAAGAATGGTCAAAGCCGTGAGATTCTTGAGATCAGGAGGCAAAGTCCCCGAAATCCCTCTCATCGGGAGTTGAATCCGCGTGACCCGATTGCTCTTATCGCATTGTAAACCCGTCCATTTACATGGATCCAATCCCGACCAGTTGAGATCCGACGGAAGCTTCAAGCTCGCCTTAAGGGCTTGCATTGACGCTGCGTCGGGGCTTGGCTGTGCATACGCAGAGACAACGAGACACAGAAGACAAACCAAGACATGGGAAAATTTCACGTGGGTCATCTTCATGCTCTGATATTTTCCCGAGAAAACAACGGGAAAACGCATGAATTCAATATATAGAGCATAGCACGAGGGTTTATGGGGCATCGAGCGAACAAAGATTGGATCTTTTTGTGTTTCCACTGGATTCTTTAGTGAGAGAAACAGAGAGAGACGGCGGATTTAATGTAGAGAGAGAGAATCAAAATACGAAAGGAGCGAGGGAAAGGATTATTTTCTTTTATTTTATTTTTCTTTCCGTTTCTTCTTTTATTTATTTACAACTGAGGACAATTTAACTATAAATTTCTGAAGAAAAAATACTTAAAAGATCTCAATTTTCTGTCTCTTTTTACTTTTATTCATATATATGCGAATATATTTTCTGTTAAATAATTTTTGTAGAACATTTCCTCGTTATTTTTTTGTCTTTTTTTCGCAACATATACACCTTGAAATTGTATAATGAGTATTAAAAAAATAGTGAAACAACCAAATATTACTAGTATTAAAATTCTTTACTATTCTTATTTTGGTATTATGGATGTTTTGTCTATCCTCGTAAAGAACTTATAATGGTCACAAATCGGAAATTTACTTTTTTATAGATAATATGTCTGATTTGGTTTAATGTATATTTAATTTTTTTATTCATACATATCTCATTTGATCATTATCCATATTTGGGATTTTTCCAAATCTGAAAATAAATGTACAAAATAAATAAATAATTAGAAAATATATGTAAGTATTATAGTTGTCATAATCATTATAGAGTGAAATCACCGCATTTTATGCTTTATTCATATATGAAAACCATATATTTGTGTTTAAATAATCAGAAAAATATGTATATATCTTTGTTTAATTATCTCAACCAATAAAAATTATACATCGTGTTAGAGATAACCCCAAAAACGTCATATTATCAACCACGAGAAATACGTACTGAAAGAGAAAAAAAGGTTGTTACATTACCAATATTAGGAGGAGAGCTTATATAAGTTATATTATATATATGTGTGTATTTTACATTGCTGTTTTACAAAAGCAAATGAAAATGGTATTTTTCTTGATACATTTGTCTTTTTAGTGAAAAATAAAATGTCTGAAGTTTGTAAAAATGTACTCTCTTTCTTTTAGAAAAAAAAATCACTTTAAAATATAATTTGGTTTTCTTTATGATTTTAAAAAACAATCAAACAGTCAAAATAATTGAAAATTTAATTTAAAATGTGAAAAAACTAAAACAATATATTTTTTTCCATTTTTTAGAAAGATAGAAGTATTGTTTTGTCAATAAAATAACAAATAGAAAAATTCGCGAAAATTAAAAGAAAATAAAATATTATAATGATATACTACAATTTTATTTAATTAATCCTAACCGCCGTCTTCTGCAGCTCCAGGTTTGACTCGACTATTTTATTAACGCCGTTGACTGTGACGGTTTATCCCCCGAAACGTGTTCCAAACATCTCAAAAGCGCTTAATCGTATTATTTAATTAATTAATTTAATTAAAGCTTTTAATCCCATCTTAGAAAACGTGCTTAGCCGACTTTACGACTCCGACATTCCCAAAGTCAGAACCAATTTCTCCGTCTCTACACTGTCTGCCACGTGTCACAAAATCTCTACTATTATGAATTAAACGATTATAATTCCTAACGAATATTAATTTTAGATATAGTTTTAGCCTTTTTGGTTACTTGGAAATCTAAACTTATTATTCCAATTACTGTCTAAAATTTATTTTTCCCTCCTTCGCGAAATTCAGCTGTTAACACTGTTTGGTTTTATATGAATTAAAATTTTTGAATTTCTTCGTTTAAATATTTTATTTTGTGTCAATAATAAATGGGGTAACTTCAAAAATGTCCTCATCCCTCTCAAGTTCGAAAGCACTTATTTATTTCTTGCTATCAACTTTTAAACAGGTTTCACGGCAAAAAACTGTTCGGTTTTCTCGTTTTCGGCAGTTTTTCACGTCGGAAAACTGCCGAACTTCCATTTTTCCACGTTCCAACGTTAAGGGCAAATTTGTCTTTTCCTCAGTTTTTATTTTTCGGATTTAATAATTATTTTGGGGAAGGGTATTTTTGAAGTGTTTTAGTCCTATGAGGATATTTCTGATATTCCGCCATAATAAATATTTTTTGTGGATAACAATTTAATTGTTTTCGATAAACGGGTATCTAGCCTTTTAAAAAATGGAATAACCAAGTTACTCAAATTCAAAAGTAGGCCCAAATAATGTGAATGGGCCTTATCTAAGCCCATATTTTTCAAGAATTAGCTCATCCGTAAAATGATACCACATTGAACAATATATAAAAATTGGAAATAAAAACATAAATGATCATTGTCACAAAAAATAAACATAAGCCCATTAAAAAAATACATGCTAACGTCACCTGAATTGATATTAAATTCGGTATTTTGTGGTTCTGTTCCATCAATACAAAAACTCAACACTATTTATTAACCGTTAAAAATAAATAGGCTTTAACTCTCTTTGTTTCAAATTATATTCAGTTTAACATTTAAATTGAAAAACAAAATTAGCTAAAAAACAGATTAGTCAAAAATAAAATGGCGAGTTCTTTTTTTCTAGAAAAAAAGGATATCCTAATTACCGAATAAATCATAGATAAAACTTTGAAAGAATTACAAAAATAAAAGAAAAAAATATTTTTAAAAGAAAAAAGTATGTATGTTGGATATAAGTAATAAAATTGATAATGTAACATGGGTAATAAGACGTTTGTCGCCATCAAGTTGTGTCTTTCGAACCACCCTCAATGACCAACAACATATTTTGGTGAGATATTATACTAAATCATAGCGTGTGTATACATACATATATATATATATATATATACAGCACTAATAATCACACGTATATATAAAGAAATATAATATACATTTGATGAAATGATTGAACAATTAATGGTGATTGGTGGGAACCTCCTCCAACAAGTGGACAAAACAAAATAAATAAATAAAACGTCAAAGGAGGCATAAAACCTAATTGGACCCAAGAAGTGCTCTCTATCACATGTCACAAAAAGTATCAAATATTACAAAACAAGGAGACAACATTATCTCTACCATGGATCCCCATGCCCTTACTTTCATTTATTTTTCTCACCCAATGAAATCTATTCCAAAACTATACTATTTGTTTTTTATATATAATATCACATCCCAATCTAAATTCAGTAGTACACAAATATATGATTATTTTTTTTATTTTATAAAAAAAAGTAGGACATTGTTACCGCTTATTGTCAAAATCCCATATCCTTTATTAATGGTCGAGCAAGAAGCTTCTAGAATCATAAATAAATGTAGAATACGTATAATTTATTTGTAATGTCAACATTTTAAAAATGGCTGGCAATACTTCTCTATCTTTTTACCAAATTCTGTGAATATTTATAATATTGAATTTGGAAAAAAAAATTATTTATGCATGTTATTTTGTGATATATTAGATCGTACAATTGTAATCTTATGTATACTAAGTTAGAAATTATTTCGATCATCGTTGGATTTATTTTTTGTTTTGTTGGTCAATTTTACACCTTTGAATGCATTTATGTTATTGTCAAGGGAAGGGTATGTTTTTAGTCACATGATTAATTTGTAAGTTCGATCTTGATCCTTCTTTTTTATTATTGATTTTACGATTGATATCATGTTGTTTTCGACTGATTTGGGGGTCTAAGGTTTTTTGGTGGGATAGATTGACGATTTCTCACTTCCATTGCTTTCTTTGTTTGTTTTGTCAATGATTTTCATTTGGGTTAGCTATGTTATTATAGATCATTTTTGTGAGAATCGGCTTCGTCTTTAAGCGTCGGTACATCCTATGGTGGTGCTGAGACGGATCACGTCGAGTAGGTTTGTGATTTTTTAGGTAAGTTTGGAAATTCGAGTATTCTTAGTTCTATCAGCGTCTCAACCGTTCATTTCTAAGATTTTTATATGCTTATCACCGTATTGTTTGCGGGATAGGATTGATTTGGGAATTTAGGATTTTTGGGTAGGATAGACTTTTGTTTTATTACTTTCATCGGTTCTTTTGTTTGCTTTGTGGATGATTTTTGTCTGGATTTGCTCTGTCATTATCGATCGTTCCTTGGGGTTTATTTTGTTCTTTAGGCATCGGTCGATTCAAAGGTTGTCGTAGATTAAATTGATTCAGACAAAACTTTGGGGTATAAATCGATCTATTACTGCATTGGATAGAAGGTTCATCTGTTGGTGTAGTAACATTTCTTTTCTTTAGTTATTCAAGTGATTTTCAGCTGAAGGTATCAAATTTTTTTCTTAAATGTGTACTCATGTTAGGGATCTAACGAAAGAGATGAATACTATAGAGACTAACAGAGTAATACTTCTAACAAGATGTTGTGATTTTATTCTCTTTTACCATTCATTTCTTAAGTGTTATAGGTTTGGTTCCAATTTGAAAATATTATGTCGGTGACTTACAGCTTTAAGGTTTCTAACAGAATTTTCTTTGTTTGATTGTGTACTGGGCCTAGGAATCTAATGAAGGAATGTCATTCGAGACTCTGCCGGTGAAGGTGATATTGAAGACATGAGATTTGCTTTTTGGAATCAACGCCTTGATGAGATTTGTTTCCACAGCAACTGCACTTAGATCCGACAATGGAACGAGAGAAGAATCTAGGGAAATATGATTGAACACAGTCTCTTCCATTCGGTATGCAAGTCAAACTATTATTGTATTGGATAGATAATTCATCTTTGGTTATTCTCTTTGGTTAATCATGTGATTTACAAAGGTTTTTAACATCATTTTCTTTCATTGATTGTGTATTGGGCCTACAAATCTAACGAGAGGATGAATACTATAGAGGCTACCATAGTAACCAGGTGCTGTCATTTTATTTTATTTTTAACAATGCTTTATTTCAGAGAGTACAATCATCTCTTATAAGAGCTTTTTATAGTTTTTGTTTTGAGAGGTTTGATTGTCGTTTGAATGTATGTATATGATGTTATCTCTGATATGTTATTTCTCTTAGTTTTGTAGGAATTATATTGGTAAATTGATTAGGTATTTACATTGTCTTTGAATTGTTGGTTCTATGTTGTTAATGCTTGAATAGTTGATAAATTTTATTTATATCTATGTATGTATATGTATAATTACATTTTTGTCTACATTAAGTTTTATATATGTATGGATGCATATATATTGTCTATTTATGGTGTTTGCATTGTATCTTTGGTGGCTTATTGTCCATGTATCAATTGTATGTTTTGTACTTGTGCTTTGGTGTCATCTTCTTTATTTGCTACCTTTCTTACCATGTTGTCGTCTTTCTTTTTTAATTTACATATGTTTGATATGTATATATATATATATATATATATGATGACTTATAGTTCATTGTTGTCAACTACAATAGTTAGTTTCCTTCCAAGTTGTTATCTCTGCTTTGTACGGAATTTCTTTGTTATCTTACCATGCATACTCCTCTGTGTGATATTATCTATTCCAAGAAGTATCCTACAAAGTTAGAGTCAAATTTTTTCGTTTTTTGGACTTTTTCATATGATCCAACAATTAGTCGCGAAATGGTGGTCTGCGATGAGTGTGTATGATTCTAACATAATACATATATCTGCGAGGTCTATTTACTGGACTAAACATCAACGATATCTACATGACGATAACTGTTGTGTAATCGTTAACTTTAGTGTTTGTCGTAGCTATGATGATTATAAGGCTATTGCAGTCGATATAAAAATTGTTTTCAATTCGACAACGATCATAAGATCTTGCGAAGAGTTTCCTAATCATGATAAGTACTTCAACTTTGTTAACTTTTCTGATATCACTACGGGGTTGCTGGATGAAAAAGTGTTGATTGGTTAATTTTATAATGATTTGAATGTAAATATATCATTTGCTATTATTGTTTAGTGATTTCGTTCATTCTTTTGTAGATTGTATCGGAGAAATCAAATCTGTTGAGAGTTTGGAGGATACAATCTATGTTGGTCGGATGTTAAAACATGTGTTGATAGTCTTACGCGATGATAGGTATATCAATGTCTTATCATCTAAACGTGTTTTACAAATATCTTATATTTTTCATAACTATGTTTTGTTGTTTTATTATTGTTGTTTTGTATGACATTGGCAAACTTTTAGAATGTACATTAAGGGATAAAATTGCTCAAGAACTTTATGATTGCATGTACAATCATGAGAGAGGCATATTGGTCACTATATGCCAGCTATTCGAAATTTATTATTGGAATGGTAAGTGATATTGATATTTATATATCAAAATTTTTATACATTTAGTTATTGTTATTACACTTTTAATGTTTTTCTAAATCTTTTCATTTTTTTATAATTGTCTCACATACTTTCGGACTATAAGAAATGTCCAATACTTATAAGTAAACTTGTGATAAACTAGAATGTGTTGTCAGTTGTAGCGTTTAAACAACGGTAATTTACATTATGTTCTTACATTACTAATTTGTTGTATTACATTGGTTTACACTCACAACTGTGAGTATCTAACAAAAAGTTCTGTAATTGAAATATTTTTTTTATCTATGATTGTAACAGTTTGCCAAAATATGTCTTCGATATTCCAGCGATGATTAGTTACCTCGGTCCTCGACCTCCTGCAACAGACACATTGGAATATTGGAATGGCTTCTTTTTTAAGAGTACAAGCGATGTGTATCAAATCTCGAAGGTTAAATTATCTTTCTTTTACATGTTATAATTGTTGCAATACTTGGAATTTTTGTGGTAGTTATATTTTAATGGATATGTTTTATGTTGTTTATTGTACTCTTGTAGCGAACAACTTGTGTAATTGCTGCAACCATCATCGATGTAATTACCAAGGACGATTGGTATTACCTTGGTTATCAACAATGCAACAAAAGGTCACCTTATTATCGACGAGGAGTCGAATTTGCCAGCAACGATAGGTTTTTTCCGATGTTTACAACTGTGTGATGAGTGTGTAGGATTGATTTTAATTGCGGAAACGTGTTTTATCAACCCGATTATAGATCTAGTCATGTTTAACGAGAAGTTTTTTTTATTATCAACGACGAACAAATACAGAAACAATTTCATAGTACCTGTAGCGTTGAACGTGCAGTTGTCGAATGCGAGGCTTGATGATGCAAACCCTCTACGCGTTTTTCGTTCGGGACTGCTTTGATGTGGAAATCGGAAGAACGAAAAACTATTTTTCGTTTTTCGTTCTTTTCTTTCTGACGACTAGTTTAGGGTTTTGATTTGCTTAATTCTAAATATGTTAACGAAAATCTGTTTTTCGTTTACTTATAATTATTAACTTTTAATAATCACGAGTTAAACCCATAACTATTGAAATATTACATAAATGGCATGATACTTTCAATCTCCCACTTGCCTTTACGTAATATCTCAAATAGTTGAAATACATGTATCTCCATAACTTGCCCGTCCCGTACATCTTATGTACTAACCCAAAAGAAAAATCAAATACAATTATATTATTCGATGCTAGCGGGTGAATATAACTGTATCCCACACTGATTGTCTTGTCTAACAATCATAAGCAGATAACGAGACACTCGTATGCGTGTGACCTCGTAGGTTCATCACTAAACTGGTAGTCAATTAGTCTTACTAATTAACTAATCGAGGTTGGCGTCTAGCAACACTCCTCAACGTCCAGATAGTGTGAAGTAACATCCTTACTGTGTAGAACCATGGTAGAAGGACAATATTATTATTTCCTTCCATCTTTACAGCTCAGGATAATCCTAGGACATGGTCTAAGTGTCAAGTCCTAATAGATTATCAACTATGTTTCATGCCTAACATAACTGACTGGTGAATGATCGCAAGAAACTCTTTTCTTCTCTCATTCAAATGCCCTGGACAAGGTCTTTTCAGTCATTATATTGCTGACAACATAGAGCTCAAACTCTTTACCTAGAGTTGACGGATTCCATCTTGATCAATCACTAACTGCACAAGCATCTAATCATTCCCAATATCCTTTCAACTTACATCCCAACACATAAGGTGTCCAGAATCAAAGAATGGTAGATAACTTGCCAGTTACCATGTTGATCTCAGGTCTAAGGAAATTATAATATTCCAATCCTTCCATGATCTCTATATATCATGATGACAAATTTCTAAACTTAATCATGGACTCTATCATACTAGCTATGAAAATATATACACATATATATTTAAAAATATCATTAAAATGATAAAACAATGTCATTTTATTTATTTATAAGTGTTCAAAATACAAGATATAAAATAGCTCTCAAATAGTTACAACAGTTGTACTATTCCTAGAACTAATTCCAGCATGTCATGTCTTTCAATCCAATTTTCAACTTATGCTTGTCAAACTCATTTGAACGGCGAAGGCTACATCAACCCTCGTACATGTCATGGAATACATGATGGCTCCCACTGCGCTAGCATATGGGATCTTACTCATGTGTTATCTCTCTTCTTGTGTTTGAGGATAATCCTCTTTGGAGAGAGTAATTCCAGTGCCTATCGGTAGATAGCCTCTCTTTTCATGATGGTATCAATGTACTGGGACTGTGATAGTCCAAGCAACCTCCTTGATCTATCTCTATAGATCTTTGTTCCCATAATATAGGTTGCTTCTCCCAGATCTTTCATGGAGAATTGTTCGGATAACCAGAACTTCGTCTCTTGCAACGTCGGAATGTCATTCCCTATGAGCAATATGTCATCCACATAAAGCATAAGGAAGATAACCGCGCTTCCACTAAACTTCTTGTACACACGAGGCTCTTCTTCGCATCTAACAAAGTTGAACTCTTCAACTGCCTTGTTAAAGCGAATGTTCCAGGTTCGAGAAGCTTGCTTGAGTCCATAAATGGATCTCTGAAGCTTGCATACCATATGACTTTGAGTTGGCGACGTGAAACCCTCAGGTTGAGTCATGAAGACTTCTTCCTGGAGCTCTCCGTTAAGGAAAGCTGTTTTCACGTCCATCTGCCAAATCTCATAGTCATGGAATGCCGCTATCGCAAGCAGAATCCGAATAGATTTGAGCATTGCCACAGGGGAGAACGTTTCTTCATAGTCAATCAATCAACTAAAGTCCATACTTTGTTGATCTTCATAGATTCCATCTCGGATTCCATGGCTTTCCACCATTTCTCAGAATCTGGGCCTTTTATAGCCTCTTGGAAAGTCAACTTGTCATCATCTCTATGACCGACCACATCCTCTTGTGCACCATCAGATTAAGTCTGTCAAGTGCACGTCGAGAACGTGTTGACCTTCTCAAGAAAGCCTGTGTAGCAGGCTTAACCTGCGCTGGGATATCTTGTTGGGCTTGTTTCTGAACAGGTTCCTAAAAGGGTTCCTGAACTTATTCCTGAACGGGCACTGTCACTTCAACATTTGAAGATGAAGCGCCGAAGCCTAACACTATATCACTCAGCCAAGAACGCTCATTTGACATCTCATGTCCATGAGCTTGTGTTGGCTCATCGGGTTCTTGAATCTTGTCAAGAACTACTTCCCCCCTTGTTCCTGAACGGGCACTGTCACTTCAACATTTGAAGATGAAGCGCCGGAGCCTAACAACATATCTCCCAGCCAAGATTGCTCATTTGACATATCATGTCTGTGAGCTTGCGTTGGTTCGTCGGGTTCTTGAGTCTCGTCAAGAACTATTTCCCCACCATGAATTCCTTCATCAAGGAATTCCCTTTCAAGAAAGGTTGCCGTTCTGGTCATAAACACTTTGTATTCAGACGGGTGGTAGAAATAATATCCCATAGTTTCCTTGGGATATCCTATGAACCTACACCTGTCAGACCTAGCATCAAGCTTGTCTGGCTGAAGTCTCTTAACGAAGGCCGGACACCCCCAAACCTTGATGTGTCTCAGGTTTGGCTTACGTCCTTTCTATATCTCATATGGTGTCTTTGAGACTGCTTTGGTGGGAACTTTGTTTAGCAGATAGGCAGCTGTTTCTAAAGCATAGCCCCATAAATTCATTGGAAGATCAGTGAACCCCATCATGGATCTCACCATATCTAATAAGGTTCGATTTCTCCGTTCGGATACACCATTATGTTGTGGTATTCCGGGAGAAGTCCACTGAGACAAAATCCCATTTTGCCTTAGATAATCGACAAATTCATGACTAAGATATTCACCATCCCGATCAGATCTCAACACCTTGATACTCTTTCCGGTTTGTTTTTCCACTTCACTACGGAGTCTCTTGAACATTTCAAAAGATTCGGATTTGTGTTTCATCAAAAACACAAATCCATATCTTGACATATCATCAATGAATGTGATGAAGTACGAATATCCACCCTTGGCTCGAACCCTCATAGGTTCACATACATCGGTATGTATCAGTCCTAGGAGTTATGTAGCTCTCTCTCTCTGGTTCCACTAAACGGAGATTTGGTCATCTTACCAGTGAGACAGGACTCACAAGTTGCATAAGATTCATAATTGAAATGGCCCAAGACCATCTTTATGCAACCTGTTTATCCTCTTCTCACCGATATGACCAAGTCTACAATGCCAAAGATACGTCTGTCTTTGACGATCATCTACTTTTCTCTTAAGGCCCGAAACATGCATGTTAATTTGTTCTACATTAACATCAGGTAAGATATACAGCCCTTGTTGTAAATAACCATTCACACAAAATTCATCACCATGATAAATAGAGCAAATGTTATTACTAAAAACTGTTCGAAATCCACGTCTATCAAGCATAGAAATAGAAATTATGTTCGAAACAAACTTAGGAACATAATAACAGTCGTCTAACAACAAGGTCTTGCCTGTAGGCATTACAAGGGAAATTGATCCTACAGCTAGAGCAGCAACACTTGCGTCATTTCCAACCTTCAGACTGAATTCTCCCTTCCTGAACCTCCTACTGATCCTCAGTCCCTACAACATATTGCAGACGTTAAAACTGCTACTAGTATCCAATACCCATCTAGACGAATCAATAGTAGTTAAGGAAATCATGAAAACATTTTCCATGAGAATCTTACCTGGCTTCTTGCCATTTAGAGACTGCAGGTATTCTTTGCAGTTCTTCTTCCAATGCCCTTTCTTCTTGTAGAAGAAGCACTCAGCGTCAGCTTGGTCAGATTTGCCCTTTTTTGCCCTTGGGTATGGTCACACCACCCTTGGGCCCATGGAGCTTCTTCTTGGGCTTTTTGTTACCCTTGCCCTTCTTGGAAAAAGAGCCGACCATCATCACGACACTATGTCCCTTAGACGTCTCAGACACTGACTGACTCTCATAGTCAATCAGTTGGTTCAACATCTCATGCAGATCCATGTCCATCTTGTTCATGTTAAAGTTAACAATGAACGGAGAGAATGTGTCAGGCAATGACTGCAAGATCGGATCTTGAGATAACTCTTTGCCTAGTGTGCACTCTAGCTTCACAAACTGTTCAATAAGACTGATCATCTTACGAACATGGGGCCCCACCAGAGAGTTCACAGACAATCTGGACTTGAACAGAGCCTTCGACAACTGATATCTTGCCGTTCTACTCTGTGCACCGTACATCTTCTTAAGATACTCAATGATAGCAGCAGGATCTATATCCTCATGCTCACGCTGGAGTTCTAAACTCATTGAGACTATGATGATACACTTGGCAGTGTCAAGGTCAGCCTTTTGCTTTACCCAAGCAATCAAGCCATCCTCATCGTCATTAGCAGGTTCCTTGATAGGGTTCTCGATTGAATCGAGTATCTTCTCCTGCTTGAGGACGATCTTAAGGTTGCGGTACCAATCATCGAAATTTTCCCCCAACAAGCTTGTGGACATCGAGAATGGCACGTAGGGAAATTTAAGACATTTTTCGGGAAACTTGGAAGGAAAAATTTCAGCATTTATTAGAATACTTATTTAATCAAATAGATATGGACTTTCATCTAAATGATTATTTTACTGACTAATACTACAATAGTAATAAAAAATTGTATTTCCTTCAGTAATATTTCCTGAACTAATCATGCATAAACCCCCTGGTAGTCAGGTCGTTTCTTAAGCATATTAAACATGTTGATTTTAATATAGCTCTATATCACATAGTCACCTGGTAGTCTGGTCGTTCCTATTGATATAGTTGAGTTCATCCTTCAACTCATGGTCGGATATCAATTAAGTTTATGTTCCCCGGGTAGTCCAGACGTTTACAAAAACTAATTGATCCCTCTCACTAGACATCCGATGTCCTAGACGTATGAATCGAATTCTTGAACTACATGTCTCCTGGTAGTCAGGTTGTACCATGTAAACGAGAATTTATTCAAAACGTCTACGATGAAGGAAAAGCCTAACGATAAACAATTTATCGTATTAGAACTCAATTATTAATTTCAAAACTAAAATTATTAATTTTAATTTTAATTTTAATTCAAAATTATTATTATTAATTTTTATACGTGCGGGTTACGCGCGCCCGCTCTGGCTCACGCGATGCGCCCGCTCTGGCTCACGCGATGCGCCCGCTCGGGTTACGCGCGCCCGCTCGGTCTCACGCGATGCGCCCGCTCGGACTTGGGAGGAGCGCCCGCTCGGGCTTGGCGGAGCCACCCGCTCGGGCTGATGGACGAGCACAAGCTAGGGTTTCCAAAAACCCTCGTGATGCCGCCTTGTGGGTCGCCCGCTCGGGCACCTGCGAACAGCCCGCTCGGGCTAGGTGGGAGCGCCCGCTCGGGGCGAGCAAAATCGTTTGTTCGGGTATAGAGGATCGCCTGCTCGGGCATCGACTAAGCCCCCGCTCAGGCTTGACGGACGAGCATAAACTAGGGTTTCCAAAACCCTCGTGCCGCCGCCTGGTATGTCGCCCGCTCGGGCTGCTTCGAACTGCCCGCTCGGGCTGACGGACCAAATTAGGGTTTCTGAAACCTTATTCTTCGCGCCGCATCTCCTGTTACCGCAGCTAGCTCGAGCCCGACCCTTTTCCCGCTCGGGTACGATCGATCGACCAGGGTTAAACATTCTGAAACCCTTCACCCGCGCCGTCTACCCTCAGGACCAGAGTCCCGCCGCCGCTCGTGCGGTGACTCGCCTCCCCGACCCACGCACGACACCCTCTCGTGCAGCCGGCCGTTTTGTTTTTCTCTCTCGCGCAACCTTCACTGCTCGAGCAAGCGTGTTGCTCGTGCAATTCGTCGATCCTCGTCGCACGTTCTCGGTCGCTCGCGGTTGTTCAGGGCAGTGCGTCGCCCTTCGCCTATGACCGACATCGAATGCGCGGCCGGCTGGGGATTCGACCGTGCTGCTCTGCCTCCCTGCACCCGTTTGCGTGCTGTTCTTGTGCGCACGCGCATAGCGCGCGATTTTTACATTTTTCGATCTAATGTTTCACAAAAATTCGAAAAAACTAATCCTAAACATGCATCCAGACGCTCTGATACCACTGTAGGGTTGATTTTAATTGCAGAAACGTGTTTTATCAACCCGATTATAGATCTAGTCATGTTTAACGATAGGTTTTTCGATTATCAACGACGAACAAATACAAAAACAATTTCATAGTACCTGTACCGTTGAACGTGCAGTTGTCGAATGCGAGGCTTGATGATGCAAACCCTCTACGCGTATCCACACCGAGATCGGGACTGCTTTGACGTGGAAATCGGAAGAACGAAAAACTATTTTTCGTTTTTCGTTCTTCGTTCTTTTCTTTCTGACGGCTAGTTTAGGGTTTTGATTTGCTTAATTCCGAATATGTTAACGAAAACCCGTTTTTCGTTTATTTATAATTATTAACTTTTAATAATCACGAGTTAAACCCATAACTATTGAAATATTACATAAATGGCATGATACTTTCAGAGTGATCCAATTCTAAAGTATGTTTGGATTCAATAAAGTATTCTCTAATTTAATCAATTCTCTTATATTTTTAATGTTGTTGATTATAGATTTAGAGTTTACATCAAAATTGTCGATGATATTGACAATGCGACATTACTTCTTTTTTTATAAATAAGTTGTAAAACTGATAAACAAATCTTCCATCGATCTCTGTTGCACATTTTACAGTTACTGTATTAGATATTGTTTTATTGAATGTGCTTTGTTAGTATGTTATTAGTATTTCCATCATATGATAAGTTTATGAAAATGCAAACTAAATAAGACATCTCCTGAGAAACATTGTAATTTAATTTCTCTTTTCACACTACCATGACATTGGAGATCCGAAATATTGTTGTTCGTGTTGAAGCGCATCTATGTGGTATGACGAAAGAATTAACAAACATAAAAAATGCCTTTCAAATTTTTATTATGTTGTTCGCAATGTAAAATATCCTTACCAAAGATGTCTGAACTCCCTAAATATTTTCAAAATCTTATATTTAAAAAATTGCCCAATGCCAAACATTTTCGTCAATACATTAAAAACTATAACACAATGTTTGCGTTTACTAGGAGATGCACCAAAATTTGCACAACTTTATATACGTGACACTGAATACGAACTTCAAAATAGAGTTATTTCCATAAGGTAATACTTATCTAAACGCCTTATAGTTTTGTTCTACTCGTTCATCAAATTTTTATTATTTTTTTGTTACCATTGTAGCGGTACACAATGTAGAACACGTGGGGAGAATACGGTTTGACCCAGTCTCGTGATGAGTTCACAAAAATGCTTGACATGTATAACCCTTATGTAAAAATACTTCGACAAGCAAAAGACATGTGTAATTCAGAAGACAAAATTAATATGAAAATTCCTTTACTAGCTTCACCGAAAACTAACAACACGAAATATTCGATACCACATGTACTGAAGTTGTTGCGCTCTTAGTAGGTGATTTTATAAATCATTAGAATCCCGTGATATTTTATTGCAAAAACATACTAATGAATTTATACATTTTACTGAACTTCATACTGCCTATTTACCACTCCAGTATCCATAAATGTTACCCTGCGGCGAAGATGACTATCATATCAATTTACAGTTACGTCACTCAACATCCTCTTCAAAGAAACCACAGATTCGAATAAGTACCAAAGAATACCTGACTTATCGATTACAAAAATGACACTATGAACTTTATATTTTCCACTATAATGGAAGAATTTTCCAACAATTTGTTGTTGATTATTTTCTGCATGGTTGAATAACACATCTCTTATATTAAGCAAGCTTCGTTGTGAAAATTATAATAATATATGCTCGACAATTAATTTTGGGAACAATGATGCTTCTACAATTGGAAATCGCATTATTTTACCTTCTTCAATTACAAGAAGTTCTCAATACATGAAACAAAACTATATGAATGCGATGACCATATGTCGACACTTTGGACATCCAGACCTATTTATAACATTTACCTGTAACCTAAAATGGTCTGAAATACAAGATTTTTTTGAAACAAAATCTATCTTCAGAAGATCGTCCATTATCTTGACTTGTACATTTAAAATAAAACTTGAAAACATGTTAAACGATCATAAAAAGAATGAAGTATTAGACCGTGTATTAGCATGTAAACAAATAAAAAGTGCCACATTATACATTTCCATGTATTTTCCTTTTGTTTTAACTGAACTTTATATATTACCTAATTTGCACTTATCTATACAATTAAATTCCAAAAACAAGGACTTATGCAGCTCACATTTTACTGTTCTTGGCACGTGAATCAAAATTACCCACAATTATTGATATCGACTTAATTATATCTGCTGAAATTCCATGCAAATTCTCTAATATCGATTTTTATAATGCAGTCTAAGAAACCATGGTTCATGGTCCATGTGGTATTGCTAACAAATTTTCTCCGTGTATGGAAAAGGTAAATGTACAAAATGTTTTTCTAGAAATTTCAACCAAAGTACCTATATAGATCATGAATTATCTAATATATAAAAGACGTCACAACCACAGATTTGTTATTAAAGATGATATCAAACTAGACAATCAATACATCGTACCGTATAATGCTTATCTACTATTAAAGTATAAAGTTTATATAAATATTGAATGGTGTAATCAAACAAAGGCAATCAAACATCTTTTCAAATACATAAACAAAAGATCAGACAGAATTACAATGAACATATCAGATGCTACAAATAAACATATCATAGTAGAGAAACAAAGAATTATTTTAATTGTCGATATATTTCAGGTTGTGTGTGGCATGTTGGCGAATTTATAAATTTGATATCTAATATCGAAGTATATCCATCGAACGATTAAGCTTCATTTACCTGAAGAGCAAAATATTATTTTTATAGAAAACGATACATGAACAAATATAGTCTCGGAATAAAATAACAATCATATTATGTTTACAGAGTAGTTCAAATGCAATTGATACATCATGACGCTAAAGATTTTAAAGTACACTAATTTTCAAACTAAATTCATTTGGAATAAAATTATAAAAAATATGGACTCCAAGACAAAAAAGCTATGCACTTGGTCCACTACACCATGTTTCTCCTAAAACAAGTGAAGCTTATCATTTATGTACTCTTCTTAGCAAAATAAAAGGTTCAACTTTGTTCAATTGTTTAGGTACTATTAATGATACCACTTACATAATTTTTAAAGAAACTTGTTGCGCATTACGTCTTTTGAACGATGATAAATAGTATATAGATGATATACAAGAAGCAAGTAATTGGACATCCTCATCTTATTTGCAATCATTATTCGTTGTACTATTAACAATGGAATGTATAAAAGATCCAAAACATGTTTGGTCTACTATTTGGTTAGACCTTGCAGACGATATTATATACAAACAACCAAAAACTTTTGAGCCTTCCAAGTTTTATGTTATTTTGTATATTGACTACTCATGTTCCCAAATTCTTAGATTATTTATAACGTCTTTATTTTTCCTTGCAGATCTCAACATCTAATCATAAGAGTTTGAACAAAAGACACTTATCAAAATTAAATATCTATTGCTAAAAAAAATTGTAAATCGTTAAAATATTTTCTGTTAATGTCATTCTCTGATAATATCAACGTTGACCTCACACTGAACGAACTAATATATGAAGAGGCATCGCACAATTTAACGATAATGCAATCAAAATTTACCGAATTAAAAAACCAATTTACCAATGAAAAACATGAAATTTTCACTACAATAATGGACTCTGCTTATCGACCCATTGGATAAGTATTTTTCATCTACGGTTATAGAGGATCTGGTAAAACTTTCCTATGGAAAACATTATCAACATGTATTCGCTCGAAATGAGACATAGTTTTGAACGTTGCATATCAAGCGGAATAACTTTGTTGTTATTATAGGGTGGACGAAATGTTCACTCGAGACTTGCTATACCCATTGACATCACCGAAGACTCAATATACTCCATCAAATTAGGGACAGAGCTAGCAGAACTGATAAAAATTATAAAACTTATAATATGGATGAGGCACCAACGATACATAAATATTATTTTGAAGTATTGAATTAATATTTTAAAGATATTATGAATTTTGTTAGCATTATCTTTCGAACCAAATCATTCGTCGATAACACAATTATATTTGGCAGCAATTTGCGACAAATATTACCAATCATCGCAAAAGATAATAGATATGATATCGTTAGAGCGTCAATAAATTATTTGTATCTATAGAATTATTGTAATGTTCATAAGCTTACAAAAAATATGTGTCTACATACAAATTCAAATACCAACATTGAAGTTATACAAGCATTCTCAGATTTGGTGTTACTATTATGTGATGGCTCATTAACAGAATCTAAGGATGGCGAATGTTATATAGATATTCCTCTAGATTTAATTCAATACACCATGTATACGAGGGTTTAACAAAAAAATCAAGATCAATAATTTTTTGAAGAAAAAGCAATATTGTGTCCAACAAATGATATAGGAGACGAAATAAACAGTGTATTATTAAATATGACACATATCTGGTAAATTTAAAGAATATTTTAGTTCAGACACGTTATATCCTTTCGACAACAATAATAACGATATTGAATTATATAATACATAATTTTAAATGCAATTAAATGCCTAGGAATTCTGAAACATTGTTTACCGCTAAAAATTTGAATCTTTGTGATGTTTTTGTGAAATATTGATCAAATGCTTGGATTATGTAATGGTACATGGTTAAAAATTATGCAGTTATGCAAGAACATAATTGAAGGCAAAAATATTAGTGGTACTAATAAATGAGATAAAGTATTTATTATTAGATTGTCTTTAATCTCTATAAATACTATATTAACTTTTCGGTTTAAACGCAAACAATTTCTAATTATACTTTGTTTCGCAATGACAATCAATAAGAACCGATGACATAACTTGAATAAAGTTGGCATATATCTACAACGTCCTATATTTACTCATGAACAATTATATATCACTGTTTCTAGAGTTAAAACACATAGTGGACTAAAAATACTAATTTTATATGACAACCAAATTATATGTACAAAAACAATAAAAATATATTCAAAGAAATATTTCACAATCTGTAATTTATTTAATTTGTAATTGTATAAATACTCAATAACGAATTATCTATATAAATACTGAATATTATTATATAATATTATATGATATGATATTAAACATGTCTACAATTTTTGTTCAAACTTTATTTCAAATTTTATCTAATATAATACTTTTCACACTGGATACAAAACTAAGATATGTATAATCCATCCAACAATTTTTTTAATGTTTTATTTTATTTTGTTTAAATTATAACAATGTTTATCATTGACTGCGAAGCTTTTGTTATATGTGCATGTAAATACAATACAACCATACATACAACGTAGGAGTGGTCCATGCAACGTGGATTATAGCATTAGTATTGGTACGGATACTAATAATGGTTAACATTTATTTTCTTGTTTCGTGAGGGGTCGAGGGTTGATTGATTATTATCCCATTATTTAATGTAAGTTTTGTTTGAATTAATCTGCATATAAATAATTAAAGTTACATGGATATGCAAATCAGTTTGCGATGAGGTTCGATTAGGCTATATCTATAATTATAATATAGTCGGATTTCTTGTTTTTGGAAAAGTACATCCACATATATATATATATATATATATATACAATCATGTTCGAAATATGCGATCAAATTGTATATAGGATAACTCGTAACTGGTGGTATGGGCTCCACGCGACAATCCCAAATGATCTCTCATGCCTTTGACACAATTTTACACAAACCTCTATATATATACATATATAATTGTTATAAAAAAATTGAAATATATGAAAAGAATAGTATGAAATAGTTTATGATTGGACTACAAATTGAAGATAATAAAATTGCATGAAATGAACAAGTGAAAAGGAATGGTCCACTTATGAGGTTCGTATATAAAAAGGAGATAGAAACAACACATTGAGAAAAGGAATCTCACCACATATCATTCATCTTTCCATCTATACACAAAAGTACCATCCACATTTTCAAAACAAATTTTATTTTGGTTTTATTCATCCTTTCTTTATATGTATATATATTCATATAATCACTCATCTGTTATAAATAAATACCACTTAATTATTGTTCAGACACAAAACATTTCGAGTGTAAAATTTGATAAACATTGTAATCTATATAATAATGTGCAAATGGTATAAATCAAACAAGGTTAAAGTGAAATTTAGATAAATTTATAAAAAATAATTTCTTAACGAAAGATTCGAACGCATAACTTTTAAGATTTTAAGATTGAGGTCACCCCATTTATCATCTTTGTCTAATATGATCACAAAAAATTTATTATAATTCTTTAGTTGAAACATGAATTCAATTTCATTCATTTGATTTTATATCACACCCAATATAGACACCACCTAAATTGAAATTTCTTGTTTTTTAGACCCTTTATATTTTTAATCTGTAATTTAGGAGTTAAATGGATTGCTCTATATCCTTTATTTTTGGAAAATGTGTATAAATATATATTACATCTAAAATATAATGGAAATAATAAAATTATGATATCTAAATTGTTTAACGAACAAATAAGTTATCAAACAAAATAAAATACTAAAAAATAAAAAGATAGAAATAACTAATACTAAAAAAATCTGAATCATTCATTGAGCCCTTAAACCAGTTTTTATCAAAACTATAAATTATTTTAGTCTGACTGGCCCATACATTTAAAAAAAATGTCTGTCCACCTCTCTTTTTTTATATTTATAACATATTTAATTTCCTTTTCACAAAAGGAAAGCAAATATTAATTATTTAATATAAAAAATAAATTCCCTAAATTTTCTTGTGACTATATTCTGTGTTTCCAGCAGTCCATCCGCCCTCTCTCTCCACTTCCAGATTTGTATAGACACAATCTCTCTCTCTTCTTTCTCTCTCTCTCAGAGTATATTTCTTCTTCACCAATCTTATCTCTGTTTTTTTCTTTCTCCTATGTTTTTCCCCCACTACCCATTTTCGGTAAAAACTAAGAAGTACCATTTTTGTATCTGATTTATGCTTTCATAGCCTCAAGTCAACAACTTCTGCTTCTTTCGGCTCTTTCTTCCAGATCCCAACAGTTGTACAGATGTAAGCTTCCTTTCTTATGCTTCTTGTCTTTGTTAAGATTCTATTCTCTTTCATGATTACACTAGTCCTATACATATATTTATACATATACATACTTATATCTCTATGTCACATATCTTTGGAATCTCTCTCTGGGTCAAAGGGTTCAGTTGGATTGTTCATGTATAAGCTCATAAACAGCCTTCCTTATCATCTGAATTTGTCTACTTTACTTCTATTTGGGTAGTTTTCTTGGATGTCTTCAAAGTGATGTGTAACTGTTAACGGAGGGTTTTGTTTTGGGATAATCTATGGCTATATATCTGATTCTTTATTTGATATTTATTTCCATGCTTCATAAAACAGAAGAGATTCAGAAAATTTTATCTTGTATTTCGATGTCGTTGAAACCGACTTAAAACCTATACATATTTAGTTGTTTTGCAAGCTCAATCTTGTCAGAGTTTGTTCGAAATATGCATCTGTCTATCGAGTATATATATATATTTATATATATATATACTCGATATACGAATGAGTAAATTCTGCGGAGTTGTGCTTTTTTAGGGTTTTGAGTATGAGTTAAGTACTAAAATGCTTGAATTGGGCAGGTGAGAAGTTGTGACAGACAAAACTGAGCGATAATGATACCTTCTAATAACCCAAACTCAAATGGGGAATCTGAAAATGTTTCTCAAGAAGCAAGTAGAGGAGATTCATCTTCAAACACTTCCTCTCAAGATCTGTCCAAACCCGATGATGGCGCCGTTCCACTCTCTCTCGATCTCACACTCAACAATGGTTTCAACTTCAACGAATTGGAGCCCAAGAACACAGCCATTCCCCGAATCTTCTCTTGCAACTACTGCAGACGCAAGTTCTACAGCTCTCAAGCCCTCGGAGGCCACCAAAACGCTCATAAACGAGAACGCACCATGGCCAAACGCGCCATGCACATGGGAAGGATGTTCGCTCACCGTGGCCCTTACACAAGCCTCGCGTCTCTACCGCTCCACTCCTCATCATCGTTTCGTTCCCTCGGGATCCAAGCCCATGCCGGAGTTATGCACCACGGCGTAGGCTTGGCACCGCATCAGCCACAACCACAGCCACAACAGCTGCAAACACCGTCTGCTGCTGCGGTTGTTCCGGCGGCCAAGTTTCATCAAGGGTATTACGGCAATAACATGCCGGTGTTCGTGGAATACGACGAAGGCGACTTCTTCTGGCCTGGAAGCTTCCGACAGGTGAACATCGCCGAAGCTCCGGTGGCGATTTCAGATTCGGGTTTGGATCTAAATTCAGTTCCCGCGACTGCTGCAAGTGTAGATACTTCGTTGCCAGATCTTACGTTGAGACTGTGAGGATTTAAAGGCAGGTTTTTTGTTAATTATTATTAATGATGATGAATGATAAAAACAGAGGGCCCATTGCTCTGTATGAGCGGAATGCGTTAGTAGTGCTGGCGATGTACAAATTCGACAACTCGTGCTTTTATTTATAGAAAATGTTTCGATTCCTTCATTCCCTCGTTTGGTCGGGTTTGTAAATCGGCCGGTTTGGTCGGACATTTTAGTAGGATGGCTATCCAGTCGAATTGGGCATATATATATATATATATATATATTATATATATATATATATAACGTATAAATATATAAATACTATTATCGTATAAACGATTTTTTTAAGTATTGTTCAATATAATCAATAATTTAATATTATGATTCATACAAGAATATAAAATTATAAAACTTTTTCATGTAATTTTATTATAAAAATTACTGAAAACTTGTAGAAGATTACTATTAAATCGAAAAATCAAAAGATTAAAGGATATCAAACAGTTTTGTTATTTACTTGTCAATCTTTAGGTACACTTGTTGCTTTCTACAATATATTAAAGACCTCCACGGATAACTCTCCCTGAGTTAGACGTGTAAATACAACCTCAACTGTTTTGACTCACCACCCAGTATCCAATTAAGTACACCTAAAAACTTTGAACTCTTTAGTTATCTGTTTTATGTACCTTAATGATACTGATCAATTAAGTACACCTAAACTCTGAACTCCCTTGTTCTCTGTTTTGTGTACTTCAATTTTGCACTACAGATTCGTTGACCTTCTTTCTTGATTTCCAGGTCAATTTATCTGCTAGCTCTCGACTCAACAACCACCTCCGGTTCTTCCGCAGCGCCGTCATGCTGAAATCTCTTCAGCTTTGAATCCGCCCGATTCTCTTGATTTCTTATTCTTCTCCTTAGTCTTTTCGTTGACTCGCTCCAGTCTCTTTCAATTTGAATTTAGCTTCCTTAATCTGCTCAACCACCTGAAAACAACACATACAAACTTCGATCCAATTTTTACTGCATTCACAATTACTATTATAAAATTAATATTTCACTACAAGAAAAATTAAATTTCCAGACAGCAAAATCCGTCCCTAATTCGTCTAGAAAATGGTTTCCAGATGTTTTCCAGACGGATTTTTTCGGTCCGTAAATGAACGTCGCTAATTAATTTCCGTCGGAATTCGCTGATGTCTTAGCTGATTGGGTCATACCTGCCTTATGGTTCTTGATAATTCGTCTGAAATTCCGGACGGATTTAGTAGTCCCTAAACCGTCCGGAAAAAATTAAAAAAAAAAGTAAAAATTAAAAAAATTAAAAAATAAAAAAAATTCCGGACGGATATATTTTTCCGTCCGGAAATGTTTTCCGAAAATTAGAAAAAAATTCTGGACGGATATATTTTTCCGTCCGGAATTTAAAAAAAAATAAAATAAAAAAAATAAAAAAATAAAAACATTTTTGTAATAGATTAAACTTCTTCTTCTGTCTTTATCGTCGCCTCCAAATCAACTGTCGTCGTTGTCTTCACCTCCGTCGCCGTCGCCTTCGCCGCCGCCATCGCCACCTCACCTCCACCATCGCCTCCACCACCGCCATCGTCTCCACCTCCGCCGCCGTCGTCTCACATGCCTTCTTCTCTATTCCTCTTTCTATTTCTTCATTCTCTTTTTCTTTCTCTTCTTATTCCTTGCGAATGAATTTATAAGATTGGATTTCCGTACGGATTCAAATATTCCGTCGCTAATTCCAAATGGATTAAATAATCTGTCCCTAATCTGCCCCTAATTCCAAACGAATTAAATAATCCGTCTCTAATCCGTCCCTAATTCCAAATGGATTAAATAATTCGTCCCTAATTCCAAACGGATTAAAAAATCTGTCCCTAATCCGTCCCCAATTCCGGACGGATTAGGGACGGTTTTTTTAATTTCTTTGTTTTTAAATTTTTTAATTTTATTTGAAAAAAAATTCTAGACGGTTAGATGTCCCTCCGGAAATTTTTCGAAAAAATAAAAAATATATTTTTTCATAGAATTATATTTTTAAATTAAAAGTTAATTTTAATAATAAAAAATAAATATTTTTTTTAAAATATTTTAAAAATTAAATATTATTTTTCAAAAATTTCTGGACGGATATATTTTTCCGTCCAGAATTTTTTTTCCAAATAAAATAAAACTAAAGAAATAAATAATAAAAAAATAATATAAAAATAAAAAAATTCCGGACGGATACAAAAAATCAGTCCTTAATTTCCGGACTGATTTTTTAGGCCGTCCGGAATTTTTTTTGTAAAAAAATAAAAGTGATAAAAAATGAATAAAAAGAAAATAAATAATTTTTTTTAAAAAAAATAAAAAATCCGTCCCTAATCTGTCCGCATTTTATGGACTGATTGGAGGTTGTCCCTAATCCGTCCGGAAATAGGGAGTGAAAGAATTTCGTTTGTAAATTAGAGACGGATTAAAATCCGTCCGGAATTTAAGGACATACCAAAGTTTTCGTCCGTAATTTAGGGACGAATCAAAATACGTTCGGAAATTCTGTCCCTAAATTTAAAATTTCTAGTAGTGTTTATTAATAACTAAAAAACTCTTTAAAAAGATAAACAAATAATAGAAAATAAAATAAAAATATTGACATAAAAAATATTTTATCTAGAGAATTTATGAAATTGTATTGTGATATTAGATTAAGTTTTACAAATTTATTTTAATGAACTATTATTATAATTTGTAGTCATAAAATAAATATATATATATATATATGTTGAAGACTACTATTCACAATTAACTTGCTTTTTTGTTATTATACCCATTTTATCTAAAAAAATCCCCTTTCAGCAACGGAATCAACAACTAAAATATATATATAAAACCATAACTATATGAATTTGGAAATTCGAAGAAAAAATCACCATATTTAGTGAGGAGATACATTTTAGCCAATCATTAAAATCCAAAATTAGCAAAAACACAGAGATTCAGTCGTTTTTTTTTCTCCCTCTTTTTTGTTTCCTACTTCTTTTCTCTTTCCGTATCAATGGGTTTTAGCACAATGTTAAACAATACGAAGAGATCGGACGGATCTTCATCAATGTCACCGCCGGCGAAAGGTGTCTCGGTGGTCCGAGTTGGATCAGAATCGCCGTTCCTATTGAAGAATCGCTCCGGGAAAACAGAGATCCGAGAACTCGAAGAGGTTTTCAAAAAGTTCGACGTGAATGGCGACGGGAAAATTTCGTCGTCGGAGCTCGGGTCGATCATGGCGAGTCTCGGCCACGAGGTACCGGAGGAGGAGTTGCAGAAGGCGATCACGGAGATCGACGGAGACGGCGACGGTAACATAAACTTCGAGGAGTTCGTGGAATTGAACACGAAGGGGATGGATCAGGACGATGTTCTAGAGAATCTGAAGGACGCATTCTCCGTGTTCGACATCGATGGGAATGGATCGATCTCTGCGGAGGAGCTTCACGAGGTTTTGATGAGTCTGGGGGACAATTGCTCGATCGCGGAGTGTAGGAAGATGATCGGTGGTGTGGACAAGGACGGTGATGGATCGATCGATTTCGATGAATTTAAGGTCATGATGATGATGGGGTCAAGGTACGACGCCATGGGAGGTCAACCTCGGAGGACTTACACTGAATGAACATCTTCTTCTTCTTACCAGGAAAATTCTTTTTCCTTTGTAATTTAAAGTTTGCATATACTTTTTTTTTTTTGCAAATTGTATTGAATATATTTGTTTTGGTTTATTACGTGCTTGTTTATGGAAACACTAGAATGAAATGTGAAAGAATATTATTTATAAATACCTAAAAATATATTATTTTTTCAAAATGCTATCAAACTAAAAATATTTTAATTGCATTGTTTGCATGTAACAAATATTTTGTCAAAATATTATTTATTCATATATTAGGATCTTATTATTGTTAGTAAATTAATAGTCATGATATCATAATGTTTACAAACTTGTAAATTTACAACTATTTTGTAAAGAATAAATTTACACGTTTATTTATATATTATATTAAGTTTGATAATTTTCATTAATCGTCATAGTAAACAAGAAAATAAAGAATGTAGGATAATAAAGATTAGACAAATGGATATGGGCCGAAGTAAATGGAACGGCCCATCGTTCCAAATCCCATTTTCTACGTATTTTAATTTCTTTGTTCACCACCTAACTACATTTACATGATCTTTTTGTAATTATTATGTATCACATTACAATATAATATACATCGAATAATACACACCAGAAACGGATAATCGCTAAGATTTAAAATATTATGGAATAATTAATTTCTTAACCCTAAACCCTCAACATTTAAAACATATTATATGAAAAGGCAATTAGAAACATTGTTCCGTAAGTTTGAAAAAAAAAATCAAAATACTTAAAAAAGATATTCAAAGTATTTGAATAAAATCCATATACAAATCGAAAATTCGTATATTTGGATGATCATATACAAATATAAAAATTTAGTGTTTTGTTATAGAAATGAGGCTATTTCTGCATATGTGTTCTTAAGGGCTCCTATCCTATTGGCCCGCCGCGTTGCCGCTTCTTCAATCGTCGCCGATTTGGCCCGCCGCGTTTCAGGTACGCTCTATTTTCTCCGGCGACCCCTGTGATTACGCTCTTGATTATTCAAGCAAATAATTGTTGGTCTTACAATCAATGTTACACCTTCACTATCTTGCTCTCTCAATTTCGTAAAATACCAATCCCAATAAGAACAGATAATTGCATAATTTTAGTAAAAATTGGTCACAATTTTAGAGCAAAGATGGATTCTTTCTGCTACAAGCATGGCGGCCAGCTCCAATGGCAAAGTCAATTCCTTTGCTATATAAATTTACATAGGGAAGCTTCAAATCTCAGGCACTACAGAAACGAATGATGGGGTCAGAATACTGAAGAAATATGTCAACATAGCTGTAATGAGAGGCGTCTCGAGCTTGAAAGCTATGTTGATTAGAGATCATAAAAGAGTCATATTTAGTGATGGTATGAAACAGGGGAATCGTATATATGTAATACCCCCAAACCCTAAATATTTACATTGAAAGATACAAGAAGTCTAACACAAGACTGTATCATCTGACAAGCCTTGTCTGGTCTGGTAAATCTCCGATTAGTTTCCAACGGAGATGGGTCTCTCCCCTAACCCGAGGGGAGAACGAGAACGCTGACGTCCGGTGATCTTCCGAAGAACCTTTCGCATCTCAGGCTGCCACAGCGCTGGATGCTTTTCCAACTCTCTCTTGATCTTCATGACTTGGTTGTGGATTGGAACATTACCCACCACCACATCATCATCACCCACCTTCTTCTTCTCCATTTCCGACCAAAAATTAGATGATTCTGTCGCAACAAAGTCGTGACCTTTATAATTTGCTTTCTTCTTTTGATGGTTTTCAGAACTGGGAAAATCACGCTGGAGGGGTGTGATACCGGTGTCTCTTCTTGTTGTTTGGCCAATATTTTAGGATATATATATATATATATATAGAGAGAGAGAGAGGTGTGACACGAGTTGTTCATGAAAGAAAGGGTTGGTGGGCAATGCGAATATTGACGAGTCGTAGTCGCCGTTCGTATAACACTAAAAGACACGTAAAAGGCCAAAACCGGTATGAAATTGAATGTGGTATTCGGTGAATTGTGAGTACGTGGCAGTCATATCATTAATATCTTTATTTAAATATCTTTTTGGATTCTTGATAATTTTTTATGTTGTGGGTGTTGAAGGTGGAAACGCAGAAGAAATATCTCAAAGGGTCGTTTGTTTGTTGACTGAAAAAAGGCCACGTGGATTCAATCAGTTGACCCATCGGAAAATTTCCCAAGGGTGTATTTTTCTTAATTATTAATTTTTACAAATCCAAGTTTTACACGTTATATTGACTCCTCCCGAATATCATATTAATCGAAAATGATGCACTTGTATCGTGGAGTGGTCAAAATATGTTCAACATAATATAAATTTATGGCGGTCTTTAAAAAAAATTTATGGCGGTCTTTAATTATTGAAAGTAGAAATAAAAATATAAGAGTATAATTATTGAAATGAAGATTTTTTATTATATAGAATAAAAATAGAATTATAAAATTGATTCACATTTATTCATTCAAATTTGGAGATGAACTCTTTTTAAACTTTTTCTCTTATCTCACTAAACGATTTTTAAGTTTATTCATTTTAAATAGTTTTTTTTAATTTTTAAATTTTTTTTGGATGATTTGAAATGGATGTCACTATCCCTACTATATTAATCCACTTCCAAATGGATGTTAGAGATTTTTTTGCATCCAACAGTGGAAATTGATTCTCCAGAATACTCCACACACTCTGAAATCTCTACACTTTTCTACCATCTTTTTCATCCTTTTATATTTTTTTATAAAGTTCCACACATCTCTCGAATATTCTAAAGGATTCCACACTTTTATATACACTTTTCGAGAGTTCTACAATTTTCTAGAACTCCCTGCAACATTCTAGAGACTTCTACATTTTTTACAAATCTCTAAAAAATAACTATCCAATTAATGATGTATCCCAACAAATCTTCCCCTCTAGCCTTAATTGAGGGTAGTAGTAAACCGTAGCTTGACAACAATCTTCATACTTCTTCGTTGGTGTCACCTTGGTCATCATGTCAGACCAGTTCTCATCTGTGTGAACCTTGTCAAGATGTATTTTCTTTTCTTCAAGAACTTCTCGGATCCAATGATACCTTATATCAATGTGTTTCGTATGGGAATGGAATGTCGAGTTCTTTGTTAAGTAAATTGCATTTTGATTGTCACACTTTAAGACATACCTTACTTGATCTATTCCAAACTCAAGCAACAAGTTCTTTATCCACAACATCTCCTTGCAAGCTTCAGTAGTTGCGATATTCTATGCCTCCGTTGTGGATAATGCAACACACTTTTGTAGCTTTTGACTACCATGAAATAGCTCCCATAGCAAAAGTAGTCAGATATCCTAATGTTGATTTCTTTGATTCAATGTCACCGACCAAATCTGCATTTATATATCCTTCTAACACAGGTTTTCATTTTCCAAAATATAATCATATTTTGGAAGTTCCACGTAGGTATTGGAGGATCCATTTAACTTCAGTCCAATGTTCATTTCCTATATTAGCTAAGAAACGACTAACAACACCCACTGCATAGACGATATATGGTCTTGTGCATATCATTGCATACATGAGCTTGCTTACTGCAGATCAATATGGTATCTTCTTCATTTCCTCCATGTATTTTTCTCTTGCTAGACTTTGCTTCGAACTCAACAGTGTCCATCAAGTGAGGTATTAACCAGCTTTGAAGTTTGCATGTTAAACCTTTCCAACACTTTCTCAATATACCTCTCTTGGAATAGTCATAGCAACCGCTTTGATCTATCACGTGTGATTCTCATCCCAATGATTTGTTTAATCGGTCCCAAATCTTTCATGGCCAAACTCTTGCTTTGATATTTCTTTAAAATAACTATCTTTATGCAATCTTGTCCCACAATAAACATGTCATTAACATATAGTAGGAGTGTCTCCTTTTTCGTCCCTCTTTATGAAGACGCAATGATCGTTATATGTCTTTCTGAAATAATTTTCCACTATAAATGATTCGAAGTTCTTATACCATTGCCTCACTGCTTGTTTAAGTCCATATAGACTCTTCGTGAGATGGTAAACTAAATTTTCTTTGCATGGCACTTTAAATTCCTCAGGTTAGTCCATGTAGATCTCCTCTTTTAGGTTGTCATAAAGAAATGTTGTCTTGACATCGAGTTGTTCAATCTCCAAATCTTGCACGGTTGCTAGACCAAGAACAACTCGAATGAATTCCATCCTTACACGAGAGAGAATATCTCTTCAAAGTAGATACCTTTTTCTTGACTGAATCCTTTGACGACCAATCGAGCTTTGTAGCGGGGCTTTGAACTACTATCTT
Source organism: Gynandropsis gynandra (assembly GCA_036759665.1). Classification (NCBI taxonomy): domain Eukaryota; kingdom Viridiplantae; phylum Streptophyta; class Magnoliopsida; order Brassicales; family Cleomaceae; genus Gynandropsis; species Gynandropsis gynandra. The sequence continues at coordinate 68,704,683 of CM071860.1, read as the reverse complement.
CAGTCTTGATTCGGTATACCCACTTATTTTTCAAGTTTCCCTTTTGGTAGCTCCACTAGTTCATATGTGTTATTCTCATGCCAAGATTGCATTTCTTCTGGCATGGCTAATATCCATTTTTCTTTGTGACAATTACTCATTACTTCTTTATAAGTTTGAGGCCCCCGCTCATCATAAAGCATAACATACTCCTCTGAGTTGTATCAAGTGGACAGTCTTCTATCCCTCGATGATCATCTCGACTCTTATGCGATTTGAGGGTTAGATTGAGGCTCTTCCTGAATTGATCTATCATGAGTACAACATCACTACTTTCTTGAATGTTATTTTCCTCATACAGGGCTGAAGTAGATTCCATGTTTTTACTACTTCTCAATCTTGGCCTTTCTGATTTTTGAATGTCTTCAAATTTTTAGGTCTTCGAAGAAAGCTACATCTCTACTTCGGATAACCTTCTTGTTGATTGGATCCCAGAGCCGATATGCATTCCTTTGTCTTTGCATCAAGCTTTGCTCGCTCATCCTTGGGTATGTGAACAAATACCCTACACTCAAACACCTTAAAATGATCGTATGAAGCCTTCTTTCCCGTCGAAACTTCCTCTAGAATGGTCTATCAAGAGGAACTGATGGTGTGAGGTTTACAATCTCAATCACGGTCATTATGGCTTCTCGCCAAATATTTTAGAAATTTAACATCACAGAGTATACAACGAATTCTTTCTTCACTTGTTAGATTTATTCTTTCAACTATTATATTCAATTGTGGTGTCTAAGGTGGCGTCTTCTCTAACCTAATATCATATTTTTTGCAATAGGCTTCAAAGGGACCTTTATACTCACCTCTGTTATTTGATTGTACACTCTTGATCTTCTTTTCAGTCTCACGTTCCACTAGAGCATGAAATTCTTTGAATGCATCAAGTACTAAATCATTCGATTTTAGAAGGTATAACCACACCTTCATTGAATGGTCATTAATGAAGGTGATATAATACGATGCCCTATACCTATAGATTTCTCTAACATCTAACACACATCGGTGTGTACAAGGTCCAAAATATTGTTTCTCCTTGTGGGTGAGGAAGATCTTTGAAAAGCAACTATGTGTTGTTTTCCAGCTAAACAATGGACACAATGATCAAGTACTTTACCTCTCATATCATGGAGCGAGCAATCATGTGAAGACCTTTCTCACTAATGTGTCCAAGCCATTTATGCCATAACTCCATATCACCAGTGGTGATGTTAACTCTTCCTTGTTTAGTAATGCTTGTGTTACGTACAATGATCCTTCCTTCTTACCTCGAGCCATGACTAGACTTCCTTTGGTGAGTTTCCTTGTTTATCCACCAAAGTAATTCATAAATCTAGCATCGTCTAGCTTTCCAGGAGAGATAAAGTTGAGCCGCATGGATGAGACATATCTCACATCTTTCAAAATAATTATGCTTCCGGTGTTTCTTGTCAAGACGATGTCGTTTATCCTAATCATTTTACTCCTATCTTTATTTTTCATTTGCACTGTACTAAATTCTCCACTTTGTTAGGATGAGAAAAAACTTCCATGTGGAGTAACATGGAAGGAAGCACCAGAATCGCTAATCAAAGAACTATCGTTGGAAGCAATGTTCATGATATGAGCTTCTCCAACGAAATACAAAGGATCTTCTTTCGAAACCAGAGCAGTAGTAATCTTCTCTTTTTGCTTCATCGTTGGACTGATTTGGCCTTGTTTGATATTACACGCCTTCTGATCTCTCTTGAAGGATCGACATTCATTTTTTTTGTGAACTATATTTCCACACATAATAGCATGTGATCTTAGAGCGTTATTTGGACCTACCTCGAGTTTGATGCATATCTCGACTCTTGCTATGTCAACAAATTTTATTCTTATCCCGATTCTCAACAACATTAGCTTCGGGGTGGACCGACTCATCTCTTTCCATTCTTCTTGCTTCTGCACCAAGAAGACTATCACTAATGATATCCAACATTAATTTTCCTTCTAGAGCTGAGTTACTAAGTGTAACTATCGAAATGTCCCAACTTTTTTGGTAAGGAACTAAGGAGCAAAAGGGTTTGTAGCTCATCATCGATCTTCATATCATTTTTTTTAGTTGATTGATGAACCCTTTGAAATTATTCAAATATTCAATCATGCTATGACCATCTTTATACTCCAATTTCACCAACCGTCGAACTAAATTCGCTTTATTACGAGGCTTTTTCTTTTGAATCATGGACTCAAGCTTCATCCATAATTCATAAGCATTCGTATAAGTAGAAACATGTTTGAAGAGAGTTTTGTCAATGTACTTACGGATCATAAAACCAACCTTTTGATTCACTAACTCTCACTTAGTGTCAGTCTTGCCTTCTAGACGATAGACTCATGCAAATCCTTACAATATAAGCGGTTCTTCATCATCGGTTTCCAATACGAGTAGTTTTTTCACTACAAAAATATATGTCATTTTCAACGGACAAATCCGTTGGAAAAGGCAAATTTTCCGTTGAAATAAGCCATTTCAAACGGATTTCAACGGATTTTTGACCGTTTGTAATAGATCGTTGGAAACATGCATCCATTGCAATTTTCAACGGAGTTTCAACAGCCAAAATTCGTTGGAAATTTTTCAATGGATATTTTCAACGAGCATCCGTTGAATATTTCAGCGGATATCCGTTGGAACATTTAAAGATTTAGCGGAAAAATTGGAAATTGCCAATGGATGTCCGTTGGTAATTTTGAGCATAAATTTTAGATATAGCAACGGATGCGTGTTTATGTTATGGTTGTATAATCGAAGAACATCCGATATTTTATTATACGAATTTAAACAAATTAATAAATATTAAATTTAATATCTTAATTCAAAGCCTATAAAAAATTTTAATTTAATATTTAAAGCAAACATTACAAATAAAATACTATATCATCTAAAACTTTGTATTGTTCTTCTTTTATCCGGTATTACGAAAATAAATGATGGCGGAGTTCCATCAAAACTAGGCAACTATCTTTTATAATCGGATGATGGCGGAGTTTCGGTAAATCGTTTTTGGGAGAGATTTTGATATGATTTGGTTGGTTTTTTGAATATGCTAAAACTGAGTTGTTTCAACATCTTAAATACCTAAAATTTCAACGAGCAATCGTTGAAAATTTCAACGGATGCCCGTTGGAATAGATGTCGAATAAAAAAATATCACATCGCAACCTTTCGGTTTTTTCAAGGGGCATCCGTTGCAATTTCCAACGCATGCCCATTGAAAAAATCTAAAGGTTGCGATTTGATATTTTGATTGGACATCTATTTCAACGGGTATCCGTTGAAATTTCCAACGGATGCCCGTTGAAAATGTGGTAGTGCAAAATTTTGTAATTATGATTTTTTTCAAGGGGCATCCATTTGACATTTCAAGGGATGCCCGTAGGAATTTCCAACGGACATCCGTTGGATATTCCAACTGATGCGCGTTGAAAAAATAAGATGGTTAGGTGGAGAATTTTGTAGGTATGATTTTTTCCAAGGGGCATCCGTTGGAATTTTCAAGGGATATCAGTTGAAAATTCCAACATATATCCGTTGGAAATTTGAAAAATTGCAACGGGCATCCGTTGATAAATCTAAGGATTTTCAACGGTTCACCATAGAATCCGTTGGTAAATATTTTCAACGGATATATCCGTTGGAATCCGTTGGTAAAAATTTCAACGGATGGATCCGCTGGAATTCGTTGGTATATATTTCAATGGACGAATTCGTTGGTAAATATTTCAACGTATGGATCCGTTGATCCATCCGTTGATATTTACATGTTTTTTAGTAGTGTTTGCTGTGAGCTTCATTTCTCCATCATGAGTGACATGATCCTCTATCTTAAACTACACGAGCTTAATTACGACTATAGAAAACCATACTCTGATATCTTTGTTGGGAAATCACGACTTTCCCGTTTTTGGAAGTTAAGATAGGCGCTTGGGATGAAAAGTAGAAATAGAAGCACAAGAGTACAATTATCGAAATAAAGATTCTCGTACTATATAGAATAATAGTAAGATTACAAAATTGACTCACATTTGATGGTTCACCCAAAATTTTATTCTTCTCTCGCAAACAGACTCTCTTAAGTTTTCTTAATCTAAGTGAATTACTTTTTTATCCTTGATTTTTTTGGATGATTTGAAACGGATGTCACTACATCTATTTATCTTACTTCATCTCCAAATGGATGGATTATGAAAATTTTTTTTATCCAATGATAAAGATTGATTCTCTAAAATGCTTTACACACTCTGAAAATTTCTATATTCTTCTACCATCTTCTTTATCATTTTCATACTTTTCTATAAGACTCTATATATGTCTAGAATATTCTAAATCATTCCATATTTTTCTATACGCTTATAACGGGTTCTACAACTCTCTAAAATTTTTCGCAAGGTTTTAAAGATTTTTACATTTCTTTAAAAATCTTTAAAAGATAACTCTCCGATGGATCCAACAATTTTTACAAAACACAATAGAATATAAATATATAAACGCAAACGATGAGTAGGAAATAAGGACAATAACATCAAATCAATTGATCATATTATTAGGGACACGTGTGATTTTTTGGTTTGATGATGTCTAATCCATTTCCATGTTTGTACTAACATCTGAACGTAGATTTCTTTTCAACCCATTAAACATCGTGTTTTACCAGTACTCCAAATTCTATAATTTTAAAAGAATTAAAATTACTTTACCGATATCATTTTGTTGATTGACATAATTTTTTCTTTTTGGCTTATTAGAGTGTTATTTTGGCGCCTTGAACATAAATGCTTATATACAATTTATGAAATGTGTTAAAATCATTAACCATTGGTTTTTAAAAAAAATCCAAAATTTTATCAAAAAATATGAGGAAAAAAGAAGCAAGAACAAAGGAAATAGTCCGATATTTTTATTTTAGATTTGAATTATTTTTTAAATAATAATTATTTTAATTAGAATCTGATGTAGACAAAATTTAATGAATAGTGAATACATATTTTAAAAAAATGAAAAATATGAAAAGAGGAGGAAAAGGCATACAATAAGTTAGACGTGTCACATTATTTGTGGAATGATACAAATGATTTTTACGTATGAAAACAATATTCACACAACATCCGTTTCTATCCTGTCACCTTCTATCTTGCATATTAATCAGACATCCGTTTTCATAATGTTATCTTTTTTATTTTATTTTTTTAAAATGCTATATATGTACATATATGATAAAAAATCTCAATCCAGATATTTCACATTCACATGTATTTGTCTCCAATTATATCTATATATGTTCGTACGAGCAATAATTTTGGCATTTTTCACAAATCCTTTATAAAGATGCGTTGCAAAGGAGTTCATGTCAATGAGAAAAAAAAAGATAATGCAAAATATAACAAAAATCAAGAATAGTCAAAAACAAATTCTGAATGGTTTTTTAATATTTTTCATGTCACACAGGATTGAACAAAACAATTTATAAGATCTAAATTATTTTAATTAATACATATCAAAATTTATATATTATTTTAAATTTGTATATAACAGGTATTTAAAATATTTAATAATGAATAACTTATCTATTATTTTTTTAATATATTTATTTTCAAAATATAGTATAAAAATAAAATAAGTCACTCCAACAAAATGATATATATATCTATATAATTTTTCATTAAAAAAGTGACGAGATAATTGCTCTCATTCTCATATGATAATGTTGCATTATATTACGTTTGACTTAAAAAAAACTGTAAAAACGTTGGCCAATTTTAATATGATGACTTAATGGTTAACCAAATTATTTTCTAGATTATAAATATAAAAGAAGGTTTCAGAAGAAAAACATTTATCAAAAGCGAATACAAATAATTTCAAAGGCATGGGTAATTAAAGGAAACATATATTTATTATACCAAAATACTTTTTTGATATTTTAAAATAATTTAAATATTCTTAAAAATATACATACAAAATATTGAGATACATCTAGATATCATTTGGAAGTTTTATGTGTATATATATATATAATATATTATATTTCATTTTGCTATATCGGATATGAATTATACTATATATTTATATAAATGATATGGGATAATTATAAACTTTTAAATTGACTTTTAGAATTATATATGTCCAAATTCATATTTCTATTTTAATGTTAGATTCAATTGTGACGTTTATGTTTTAGGTTCGAATCTTACATCGAATATAAAATGAATTATGAACTTTTTTATATATGCTATTAGATAATTCTAAACTATTCAATTAACTTTGAAATTAGTTAATCAAAATATATTTTTGACGTAATATATTATTTTAAATTTGTTTTATCTCCAAGATAAATTTTTTTTTACATTTTTAGAATTGGTTTCGGATAGATACATTAGGAACCATCAAAATAGTTGAAAGATTTGCATGTGAATCACTGTTAAAATTTAAAATTCAATTATATACAAATAAAATACAAATATTTCAAATCAAATATTTATCAAATAAGAATACAAATATAATATATATTATATATTATCAAATATTTAAATTGTTTTGTATAGGAATGTGCTTGATAGTTCATTAACGAATTTTATCATATATGATAAAATATAAATTGTTTTGCATGTGTTTATCATATATGATCAAATATTTAAAGTGTTTTGTATATGAATGTGTGTATTAATATCTAATTACAAATAATAGAAAATATACTTGAAAACCTAAAAAAAGGTCTCCCATCTTCGCTTAATCCTAAATCCATTACTGATCGTATGTGCTATCTGACTATATTAACCTACTTTATGCATTTTCCATCAACGTACTCGTAATGAATCATGTATCTGTTTTTCATATATTTGTATATTTTGAATTTTGTTTATCGATCACATTACAGGTTTTCTGGTTTTGTATTTATAATAGTATTAAAATTTGGATTTAGATACAAAAATTCAAATACATATTATAAAATCAAATATTTTATGTGTAAAAATACAAAATCTATTTTTTTTTCCAAAAATACATTGTGAAAAAATAAATAAATTAGAAATATATTATGTCTTTTTGATTCAGCCATGGATGCCTTTATGTCAAAAAAAGAAAGAAAGATAAAGCTGTGCTATTTAAAATTCGTGGGCTTTTACTGCAGCGGAATTAATTTTACTTAATAATGTTTCACATTCTATATTATTTATATGTGTGTATATATATATATATAGAGGTGAAAATGCACCTTTGTAAACATAGGGGACAACTTGTTCAGAAGAGGTCTTGCAACTCTCCGTTCAACAGTTCCGTAATAAATATTTACTAACAAGAAAAAACAAAATGTTTCATATAAAAATCTCGAGTAACGCTCGTGTTTTTTTTTAATAAAGTTTTTATTAGGAAAAAAATGGATTGTTGTATTCGTGGTAGTAAATGAAAATGTAATTATGATTAAATAATTTTGCTATAACCATATCATATATTATTCAAACTTATTTAAAAGTTGTCGGTTCATGGACAAACACTACATACGCATTTATATACATGTTAGTGTATGTGGCAACAATCATATAATTTTAGATACATTTATCAACCATGAAATTGTACGTACCAAAGATAACTTGTAAAAGCGTTACGTAATAAAAACAATAATAATAATAATAATAATGTAGGTCTATATTCCAATATTAATTCTGTACCACAATCTATCTTCTTTTTTCGGTTTTCATCCGACATAATCTTAATTTGTACTTTTATATTTATATATATCTTATCTATTTAAAATATTCACATTTTCCGATTTAAATTAAAATGCACATGCACGTACGCATATATTAATTTACGTAACTTAATCCATAAATGTTTTTTTTGGTAAATTATTATTTAGAATATAAAATAGTACACTTGCATACCACCAGCCTAGCTAATGCATTTCAAAGATTTGAAAATTTTGCACTCAATTTTGCCAATCTGTGTAATCACCTTTTTTATATAATGTTTTCATTCAGCAAAATGCAAGCAAATTTTATATTTTCTAGAAATTTAATAAAAGTGTACCTAAATACTTATAAGTAAAACACTCATATTAAATTAAATGATAATTAAAAGAAATAAATAAGAAATTAAGAGGCCACGCGCGGTCTGAGGAGGTGTCGACAATTCTGGAAGAGGACATGAACGTGTCTTCTCCCATCGTACCCTTGCATGCACCCTACTCTCCTACCCCTCTCTCTCTCTCGGAATTATTTATTCTCTTTTTTATATTCATTTTAAAATAAAAATAAATTGTATTCATTATACAATTTATTGAACTTCTTAAAACATACTAATACAATGAAGGCTCAAAAGACAAACCAACAAGATCCACTAACTCAAATAAAATTCTTACATATGATAAAAAGTGTTAAATCAAACTAAACTAAAAAAAATTCATTAATAGCATATAAAAAACGACCATTTAGATCTTAATTATTATTAAAAAATATAATATAACATTTATTTCGTGTTTAAGTTTGATTTTTTAACATATAAATCACAATCGAAAATTGTCATCCAATATTTAAATTAGAATAAAATAAATTTTGATATTATATCAGTAAAATTTATTTGCTTTGTATTTGTTTACCTCTTATAAATTTATACATTACAATACATATAAAAAGAGTAATTTTAGGAATAAAAATTGTAAAAAAAAGGGAAATCAGATATATTCGCACCAAGTTCTAAAAATATTGGATAGGGTTTCATGTGAAAGTGAAATAAATTCCATTAATTAACGAAGGGCTCAGTCACAATCAAGCAACAAAGTCTCAGAGCCTATATATAGTATTAAAGCAAACCCTAGTTGAGACAAATCCACGTGATGCTTAAATTTCAACTCAATAAACAAAATAAAAAACCCTAATTCAGCAAATCGACCATAATCTCGTAAAAAAGAAAAGACAAATCCCAACCCCTTGTGGAAGGAACAATTTCTGATCGCCGCCACTGTCTTTTGCTCAGATCAGAATTATAATTTCACTATTTTCAATGCCTCATTACATGTTTATTTCCATCACTACACCCATTAATAATCACCATCTATATTGTACGTACGACGTTACTATTTTATTATTTTTATTTTTTAAAAAACATTTTGGTTTATAGGGTGTGACGTCTAGAAGTTGGTTAAAAGGTTATCAAACATATCTATCATACGATAAAGAATATAAAAAATGTTAGTTTTACGATCGTAAAAAGTTGTTACAAACCATGCAAATCAGAGATGGAAATAGTAATAATTTGAGTTATATAATTTTTACTAACTACGAAAAGATTATTGTGACACAATCCTTTGCATTAAATATATTTTTAAATGAGAGTAAGCTATAAGGTGAACGAAAATTAGAATTACGAAAAGTAGGAAAGCAAAATGTATCATTTCCATTTTTATGCAAAATTTGACTAGCCTTTTGATTACATTCCCATTATTAATTAATATATCACTGGTTCCGAACCATTTTTTTATTTGACAAGAAACTCAAAACTCTGGCAATAAGAAAGAAGAGTTGACAGGTTAACATCAAAATAGTATCACTATTAACAAAAAAATAAACATTAAACTAAAATAATAACGTAAAACGATGTTATTTCGTAAAAAGTGCTTCATGCTTGTGCGTCCAAAAGTCAAAAAGCTATAATAGCAAAAATAAATTATTTATTTCAATAATTTTGTAATATTCAGTGGTACTTTCTACTGAAATTTCTATAAATACCAAAGTCACCCCTCTTCACATAAACTACAAACGTTCAGGTGCAATTCCCAAACCCTAAAAAGTTTCAGAAAGGATAACCATTTTCATCACCATCATAAAAAAGCTCCAAATTTAACCATGGATGAAACGTTCGTAACCCTAAACCCTGAACCTATCACTTATCCACTCAAGCGTAAACCACCGAGAACCACTGGAGCCGGCGGAGCCGGTGCAGTCACCAGCAACGCCGCCGGCTCTGGCGGATCGACCATGAGGTACCGTGGTGTGAGACGTCGGCCTTGGGGCCGTTATGCAGCGGAGATACGCGATCCTCTGTCGAAGGAGAGGCGATGGCTCGGGACATTCGATACGGCGGAGGAAGCTGCTTGCGCCTATGACTGCGCCGCTCGGGCCATGCGTGGCATAAAAGCTCGCACCAACTTTGTGTACCCGATCCTTCCTCCTCCTCCGCCTCCGCCGGAGCCTGTTCGCCACCGAATGTTTTCTTCACCTCCATTTCCCACACCGTCTTCGATGAACATGTTTCTCCTAGGCGACTTTATAACGACGCCTCCTTGTACCACGCCGTGTCGTGTCTCTAACGTCCAAAACGACGTTGACGTAGTTAATGGGTCCTTGACGCGTCCCGCTGACGTCTCAGAAGAACTTTCGCGAAAAGCTGCGAAGAAGACAAACATCGTTAACAACGACAAGAACAATCTCATGTCGTTCTTCGAACCCGAACCACCGGGTTCGGGTCTTCTTCAAGAGATTGTTCAAGGGTTCTTACCAAAACCTAACTTAGAGCAGGCATTAGTTCCTCCGTCGCCAAAGACTTCTCTATTCGTTGACAAACCGTCGATGGGTTCTGGTTTTCCGATACCGGAGACTGGTTTACAGACTGATCTTTGTTCCTTGAATGGCGTGAAATGGGACAGTGTTGAAGAAAATAGATTTCAGGGGAATTATTATCAGAGTGCTGATTGTGTTCAACATGGAGGATTCGGTTGGGTTGGCAGTGAGATATCTGATAATCTGCAGCATAATGATCGTGTTGGGATGTTTTATCAGTACTGCTTTCAGGATTATTAGCACTTTATGATTATATAATCAATAATCAATTACTCTTGTTTTTAGGGTTTTGTGATATGTGTATTTGTGAGTTAAATCTTTGTCTTTTGTTTCATTTTCCAAGTCATAATGATGCAAGACAGAATATTCCCAAGGTAGTTGTAGCTTCATATAATTAGCTATTTAAATCAGATATTAACGAAACGTTGTATGTTTATGATTCATAAATGTGCATATGACCGTATGAAAATGAATATGTTTAATCTCTGATGATCTTTAAAAGAATATTAAAAACGAAATGATTCATTAAATATTAGAATTGATCCTTATGTATCATATTTAATTATTAGCGAGAGATGATAATTTTGTGGTTCTATTCACTAAGCATATATAATAATGGTTGTCGACAATGATGATAATGATGACCATTGATGATAACTACTTCAATTAATGATAATAAAAGTGAGAATCGGGGTATATTTTATGTGGGGTAAAAGTTCTATTTCTTCCTCATATTTGCTTAATCTCTCCTTATTGTTTCACATTCATTCTATTTTTTTTTAGGTTTCGATCAACATCTTATTTCTCCTCGTGTTTAAAAATTCTGTCTATCTCCCCCTTCGTTTAAATTCCGTTAAATATTTCAATTTTGATCCGGTTTAGATCTAATTTTGAGCCGGTTTAGATCTAATTTTGATCCGGTGAAGGATTAATTTTGACTAAAACTTAGATCCAAATTTGACCCGGTTTAGACTAATGTGATCCGGTTTATGTTCAATTTTAACCCGGTTTCGACATAATTTTGACCATAATTTGGATCCAATTTTGATTTTTATCCAATTCCAATCCGAATCAATATGAAATTAAACAAAATTAAACCGAAATTTAAACAAAATTTGATTCTTATCGGTTTATTCGATTTTTAACCCGAAATTAATATGATTTTTCTCAAATTGTGTACAATTTGACCCAATTTTTATTTTTAGACTATTAAAAACTCGAATCAATATGAAATTTACAAAATTAAACCGAAATTTAAACAAAAATCGATTCTTATCGGTTAGTTCGATTTTTAACCCGGAATTAGTATTATTTTTTACTCGAATTTTGTATAATTTTTTACCCAATTTTGATTTTCATACCATTAAAACTCAAATCAATATGAAATTCAAAAAAATTAAACCGAGATTTAACCAAAAATCAATTCTTATCAGTTTGTTCGATTTTTAACCTGAAATTAGTATTATTTTTACTCGAATTGTGTGAAATTTGACCCAATGTTGATTTTCATACAATTAAAAACTTGAATCAATATGAAATTCAACAAAATTAAACCGAAATTTAAACAAAAAACGATTCTTATCGGTTTGTTCGATTTTTAACACGAAATTAGTATGCTTTTGACTCGAATTTGGCACAATTTGACCCAATTTTGATTTTCATCCAATTAAAACCCAAATCAATATGAAATTCAACAAAATTAAATCAAAATTTAAATTGAAACCAATTCTTATCGGTTTGTTCGATTTTTAAACTCGAATCAATATGAAATTCAACAAAATTAAACCGAAATTTAAACAAAAATCGATTCTTATTGGTTTGTTCGATTTTAACCTGAAATTAGTATTAGTTTTACTCGAATATGTGTATAATTTGATCCAATTTTGATTTTCATACCATTAAAAACTCAAATCAATATGAAATTAAAAAAATAAATCGAAATTTAAATAAAAATCGATTCTTATCGGTTTGTTCGATTTTAATCCGAAATTAGTATTATTTTTACTCCAATTGCGTATAATGTGATCTAATTTTACTATTTCGGTGTAATTTCGTTAAGAATCGATTTTTCTTTAATTAAAGTTTAGTTCGGTTAAAGTTTCATATTGATTCGAATTTTAATCGGATTAAAATTAAAATTGGATCCAAATTTTGGTTAAAATTGGTTTCAAATTATGATCATAATTAATTATAAACCAAGTCAAAATTGGACCTAAATGCTAGTCAAAATTAAGCCTAAACCGGGTCAAAATTGGTTTCAAATTTTGGTCAAAATTGAGTCTAAATCGGGTCAAATTTGAGTCTAAACTGGGTCTAAAATAATTTTGGGTGGGGTCGGATCGAAATTGGGTAAAAAACGGGTTGAAATTGAAAGATTTAACAGAATTTTAAACGGAAGGGGTTATAGGCAGAATATTTAAACATGAAGGAGAATATGATGTTGACCGAAACATGAGGAGGAATAAAATGAGTGCGAATCATGATGGGAGAATAAACAAAGTAGGTAAATACGAAGAAGAAATAGGAGTTTGTTTGAAAATGCACACGTAAATATATGAAATATTGTTGGATCAATTTAAAAAATGTATCTCAATAATTTCATTTGTTTTATTTTTTTAATTTCTCTTTTCATACAAAGAAAAGGAGGGTGAATATTTGCCTGATATTACCCATTAAATGCAAAATGATATATACATATATATATGACATATTTACAGAAAACAATATGAATTCTGTATTAATATATAATGTTTATATATATATAAGTTTGAAATACGAAAAATGTCATACGTGATAAGATTTTTTTCGTAATATTATTTAAACAAACACATTTAAATATGTATAAATTTCATCATATATGTATATGTGCAAATTTTGATCACCTAGCTTACAAAGAAAGTGATCAAAAGTAATTCGTCTTACAATTTTTCGAAAATTATTCGTTAACTATTATACGATGCATGGATACGAGAATATGATACAACAAACTTTTCATTCTTCATGAATCATACCATAAACATCATAATATATATTCAACCATTATCATAATTTTATGATATTGGATATGGAGTAACTTCGCCGTGTAAAAAAAATTGTTTGAAGTTCTTATTTATATATATAATAAATTGTGTAGTTCAAAATACAATATAAACCTAAAAATAAATTATAAAATTTTCGAATAATATTATTTAAACAAATACAATCAATTATGGATGAATATATATATCGAATGATTCTTATATATTGTGTACTCAGTTTCTAATACCGAGTTAGGAGCATAGATTCAATATAAAAAAATATGAGGAAATTGCATTTATTTAAAAGGAAAAAAGATGGACGTTAGTTTTGAGAAGAAAATGCATGCGGTTGATGAAGACAAGAGAAAGAAGACAAAGGAGTCCCAAAAGAGATTAACTACAAACATTTTCTTTTCTGCAGTTGACTTCGCTACTCGCAAAGACAGCCTTTGTCTTTATTATATATTGTAATTTTAAAATAAACGAAGAAACCCAATATTTGTTTGAGATTAATTAAATACAGAATATTTATAAAGTGTTAACCACAATTAATCATTTAAGTTAATTTAATAAAAAAATACAAAAATGTTTATTCTCTAATACTATAAGAAGGGTATATATTAAATTATTTTAGATAGGGTTATATATAAATATATATCTAGTAATATTTTGGAATAGAACAGAGAAAGTGTCGTTTCCTGCGATTCTCTTTTGATGCTTTGTGATATGGTATTAGAGCTATGAATCCAATGATTTCGTGTTTTAGATTTGTGATTTTGCTGTGTACGATCGATATTTCATACCACCGATCGTTCTTGTGCTTCGGTGACTCTCGTCCGCTGAAGTTAGTATCTATCGTGTGTACTGTCCCGTGGTTTTTCTCTCCACCGTGCACTCATGGTTTCAGACAGTCAAGCTGCGGCGACGGACACCAGATCTGCGTTGTCGAACATGCCTCTACGTTGCACTCGCCGTATGACCTCTCGGCTAGTGATAACCCGGGACTCTGATTTCACAGGTTATTTTGAATGATCATAACTATGTAGATTAGGCACGGGAACTTCGTACCGCGTTACGCTCCCGCAAGAAGTTCGGATTTGTTGACGGCTCTATCAAACAGCCGGCGACAGACTCGGATTTTTTGGAAGATTAGTGGGCGAATAACGCCATGCTCGTCTCGTGGATCCGAAACACAATGCCTCCGGATCTGCGTTCTCATGTGTCCTGTATCGAGATTTCAAAGGAGCTGTGGGACGACATTACTCAGAATCATTCTGTGAGCAATGGACCACGGATTCTCAAACTGAAATCCGAGTTGTATTCATGCAAGCAACAGAGACTTACTGTCCAAGCTTACTACAACAAGCTGAAACGGTTGTGGGAGGATTTGGCAGTGTATGATCCGTTGTCCGTATGTGAATGTGATGCACGTACTTGTGGAGGTTGTAAATGCAATCTCCGTGTAAAACTCGAAAAGAAGCGTGAAGATGATAAAGTGCACTTGTTTCTTCTTGGGTTGGACCTTGTATGGGACGACGCGTTCTAATCTCTTGGCGATGCACCCTCTGCCGAACATCAAAAGGGTTCTAGACACTGTGGTGCAAGATGAAGATGCCAAGAAGACTGTAGAGACACGTCCCGAGGTTATGGCTATTGCGGTTCAAACGGAAGCCAAACAAAAGGGTCGTATCAATGCTCGTGATCCGTCCTTGTTGCGCTCTCATTTTGGCCGTAAAGGCCTTCTGGTTGATCGTTTCTTCCACCTTCACGACTACCCAGATTGGTGGGAAGAACGTAATACCACACACTCCTCTGGTCGCGGCTCCAACAGAGGTCGTGGGTCATCTTCTGCATTCTCTTTTGCTGGTCGTGGTCGAGGAAACATTGTGCGTGTCAATGTGGCTGATGTGGTTAATCTCAAGTAATAATTACCTAGACCAACGCTTCCGTAAGAATACGGATCGTATAGTACCAGGGTCGAACACGAGGAATCGATGCAACTCTAAAGTTAGTAACTAATGAATAGAACGTGTAAAATCAACAGGTGAATGGAATGCGAATGAAGATAAACTATCTAACTAACTAACGGATTAAACTCAATAGACTAGACACCACAAGTTTCGAGAGATGCACAATCATGCAATGTAGTGCTAACAAAGATCATTGGGTTCTAAATCAATTAAGACTTCATATCATGGCTACGTTCCAAAATCCAACTCATCTCTCAATGCAATTAGATTTTTATAATCATTCATTCAAGCTACCAACAAGAATAAAAGCATTACAAACAGCCAATCAATCCGAAAAGAACGAATATTATAACCAAACATTAAGAACAAAACTTCATTACATATCGGCAAAGCTCTCTAACCCATGGCTATGGACCTACTCGGACATGAACTTAGAAAACGAAACACAAAAGATAACTATATTCAACATGGATAAAGAATGAGATCCCTCCCTATTCTATTACCGACATCTTCAACAGCTCCTCCACGCTCCGGATTCGTCGTCCCGTCTTTGCCCTTGTACGCGTTCTGCTCTCTCTACTCTCTCTTTATGTGCTCTGTTTTCTCTCTCATTTTCTGTACGTCTCTTGCTGCTGAAGCTCTCCCCTTTTAGCCCTCTTTCTCCTCTTTCCTTTTCTCTAATCTTTCCTCTTTGGCCGTCCTGTTTTCTTCCTCTCTAGTGGCTGGAATTTCCTTTTTCTTACAGCCATTGCAGTTTTCCTTTTCCGAGTTTTTCCATTTCTTGTTTTTCCATTTATGTGTAATTGTCAACGTTTCCCCTTTATTTTCTAGTCATGTATCTCCTCTTCCTCTTCTCTAACCATATTTTCATTTGGTTTAAGTAGCCAACACGTTCCTTTTCTTGTTTTGCTAAATTTCCTTTTTCGCTAGTTTCCATTTTCTCGGTAGGTGGCAATCTTTCCATTTTTGTGTAGGAGGTTGGAAGTTTACATTTTGTTCCAACAACTTGCTTCTATTTTATATAAAACATGTTTCCTTTTCATGTTCCAACCGTGCTCTTCTTTCTTTTGTTCTAGGGACCGAAATCTTCTATTTTTGCTCCAACCACCGAAAGTTTCCATTTTTATAAGCGGCCATTGTTTCCATATTTTTTGTAAGAGGCCATTGCTTCCTTTTTTCTTCTCTTGCTTATGATTCTTTGGATGCTAACCGTGCATAGCTGATAGGAGAGTGGTATTGCTTAGTTTTGCTTCATTTACTCGTGTTTGTATCCCGATATTTCATTTTCTGCAATAATACGAGAGAACGCTAAAAGAGGACTAAATAATGCTTTAATGCTTAGTAAAATTCAATTGAATGATGAAACTAAATATAAAACGAGACTAAAATACTATAACAAAATAGACATTATCA